>MDKJ01272081.1:0-33618 GCA_005239525.1 Nicotiana knightiana | reverse complement strand
TAAATACAAGTACACATGAATAGTAAAACAATGAATGTCGAGCATACTCACATAACCTATTTTCGTGGTAAAAACTCCAACATACAATTACAAATTTTTCTTTCAAGACATTTAACAATTTAAAAGTTATGAATCATATCAAGCAGGTAGCATGCGCATAATATATCGAGGAGTATGGTCTGAGCCAACATAATAATAAATGTGCACTGCCAAAGGGTCGAACGACGCGAACCATAGATGCATCTATTAACATGTCGTGGCGTAAGGCCCGCTCCCATGAGAGTAGTGGAAAGAATCACGCCGCTCGCGGAATATAAATTTGCGAAGCGGTCACACATAAACACAAGATTTTTCTTTAAATCCTTTTCCAAAATAACAATTCGTTTGAAAACATCAAGTTCTAGTATTTCTTGAAAACAAGCTTGCATACAAGGAGATCATAAGGCATATAGTTTGATTAACAGAGTTCACAAGGCATGGTGTAAACCTAACTACACAGACATAACAAGAATAGTCACTACGCACGGACTCTCGTCACCTCGTACATACATAGTCCCCACAAATAATGACACATAGTTAATTACTTCACCTATGGGGACAATTCCCTCTTACAAGGTTAGAAAGGAGACTTACCTCGTTTCAAGCTTACTTCCCGGGTCAAGAATGCGCCCAAATCTCTAAACTCGTCGCCCAAGAACCCGAAACTAGCCAAACATTATATAAATAAATCAATCTAGGCTCAAGAGTCCAACATTCTCCTATTTAAATAATTATCTCAACCTAGTTTGAAAAATCCTAAAATGTACCCCCGGGCCCACATGCTCGGATTCCAGAAATTTTCAAGAGAAATTGTTACCCATAACCTAAGGATCAATAATATATAGTTTTTGCATGATTCCATAACAAATTTCTTGTTTAAATCTTATTTTTCTCGAAACCCTAAGTTTTACTCTAAACCCATGATTTTCAAAATTTTTATGTGTTAATCTACTCAAAACTCAAGTATAAATCTCACTTTTAAGTAGGAATTAACTTACCTCACGATGCTAGGTCGAATCTCCCCTTCGAAAGCTCCCCAAATCGTCCAAAGATGAAAGAAAATGGCCAAAAATGCCTGAGTCCCGCACTTAAAACAACCTCACTGCCTCCAGGTCTTTCTTACCTGCGACTCGAGGACCACACATGCGGTCTCGCATCTGCGAGCGAGTGCTCGCACCTGCGGAAGAGGAGAAGGAGGCCAGGGGTCGCACCTGCGGAACGGAGCCCACACCTGCGGCTCCGCTTCTGCGGGAAAAGGCCCACACCTGCGGAAATTGGGCAGCCCCTCTAAGGCCGCACCTGCGAGGCTTTGACCGTGCCTGCGGTCTTGCACCTGCGGCTGGTCCTTCGCAGGTGTGGTCGCACCAGACCTGATGCACCGACAACTCTTTTTGAGCTTGGTTTGCCTCGTGCGATGTTCGAATGGCATCCGGGCCCACCCGAGGCCCCGTCCAAATATACCAAAATTTCTAAATCGTAATACAAACTCGCTCGAGTTTTTAGAATGCCCAAAACAATGATAAATCTAATAATCATACCCCAAAACTAAATTGAATCAAACTTTGAACTTCAAGTTCTTGAATTCACTTTCAACATGCCAAAACATACCTATACTACTCGGAATGACACCAAATTTTGCGAGCAAATCATAATTGAAATGAAGGAACTATTCCCGGTCTCGGAATTCCATTCGGACCTCGATAACACAAAAACACATTCAACCTCAATTTTTGAACTTAAGGAATCATATTTCACTATTTGGCGCTGAAATGCTCCCGAGTCATCCGAATCCCGTTCCGAACATACGCCAAGTCTGAAATCATCATACGAACCTACTGGAGCGTTCAAATATCGATTTCGAGGTTGTTTACTAAAAATGTTGACCGAAGTCAAACTTGGCCTTTAAGGCCAACCTTAAGGAACTAAGTGTTCCTATACCACCCCAAACTCCTCCAAACCTCGAACTACCTGTCCCCTCAAGCTATAAATCAATAAAAGAAATTACGGAAAGTCCCGTTTAGGGGCACGGGGTTCTAGAACACAAGACGACCGATCAGGTCGTTATATTCTCCACCTCTTAAACAAATATTCGTCCTCGAACGGGTCTAGAATCATACCTGGAGTGCTAAATAAGTGTGGATATCTGCTCCGCATGTCCTCCTCAAACACCCAAGTTTCCTTCTCGACTGGTCGGCCCTTCCATTGGACCTTTACAGCGGAAAACCTCTTGGACCTCAACTGGCGGTCATGCCTATCAATGATAGCAACTGGCTCCTCCTCATAACCCAATCCCTCGTCTAGTTGAATGGTGCTGAAGTCTATCACGTGAGAGAAGTCGGCATGGTACCTCCGGAGCATGGACACATGAAAGACAGGATGAACTCCTGATAAACTGGGAGGTAAAGCGAGCTCATAAGCAACCTCCCCAACTCGCCTCAACACCTCAAATGGACCTATAAACCTTGGGCTCAGCTTTCCCTTCTTCCCAAACCTCATAATACCCTTCATTGGCGAGACTTTCAACAGGACCTTCTCCCCGACCATAAATGATACATCACGCGCCCTCTGATCCGCATAACTCTTCTGTCTAGACTGTGCTGTGCAAAGCCTCTCCTGAATCAACTTTACTTTCTTCAAAGAATCCTTCACCAGATCGGTGCCATATAACCTAGCCTCGCCAGGCTCAAACCACCCGATGGGGAGAACGACATCGCCGACCATACAAGGCCTCAAATGGATCCATCTCAATGCTGGACTGATACTTGTTATTATAAGAAAATTCGGCCAAGGCCAAGAACTGGTCCCACTACCCTCCAAAGTCAATCACACATGCTCTGAGCATGTCCTCCAATATCTGAAATGTCCGCTCTGACTGACCGTCAGTCTGAGGGTGGAATGCTATGCTGAGCTCTACCCGGGTGCCTAACTCATTCTGTACTGCTCTCTAGAAGTGCAAGGTGAACTAAGGACCTCGATCTGATATAATGGACACTGGCACACCGTGCAACCGAACTATCTCCCGAATGTAGACCTGGCCAACCTCTCTGAAGTATAGATAGTAGCTACTGGAAGGAAATGTGCCAACTTGGTCAACCTGTTCACAATAACCCAAACCGTATCAACCTTCCGCAAGGTCCGAGGCAACCCAACAGTATGGGGGAATAGATATAGGCTGGGTGCCTAGAGCCAAGTCAATGCAAAAATCAATGTCATGATCCGGTGGCATGCCTGGAAGGTCTGAAGGAAATACATCAGCAAACTCTCGAACTACTAGCACTGAATCAATCATTGGAGACTCGGCGGTGGTGTCCTACACATAAGTAAGATAATCCAAACAACCCTTCTCGACCATACGTCGAGCTTTCAGGAAAGAAACAACCCGACTAGCTGCACTAACTGAGGAACGCCTCCACTCCAACCTTGGTAACTCAAGCATGGCAAGAGTAACCGTCTTGGCATGGCAATCTAGGACAGCGTAATAAGGGGATAACCAATCCATGCCTAGGATGACATCAAAATCAGTCATATCAAGTAACATGAGGTTCGCTCTGGTCTCGAACCCATAGAATGTAACCACACAGGACCGATAAATCCGGTCCACAACCATAGAATCGCCCACAGGAGAGGACACATAAACAGGAGTATCCAAGGACTCACGAGGAATATCCAGGAAATGAGAAAATAGGATTGATACATATGAATGTATAAGTGGATCCTGGATCAAATAATACCGATGCATCCCTACCGCATACCAAAATAATACCTGTGATTACAGCATCTGAGGCCACTGCATCTGGTCTGGCCGGGAAAGCATAGAATCTGGCTGGAGCGTCGGATGACTGACCTCTACCCGAATGAACAGGAGCTGGTTGGGCTCCCTCTGCCTAGCCGCCACCCCTAGGACGACCTCTACCAGCCTATCCTCCACCTCTAGGTGGCCGGACTGCCGGTGCTGAAACCATAGGCTGGTGACTCTGTTGCACTACCTTGCCCCGAAGCCTGGGACAGAACCTCTTCATGTGGCCTGGATCCCTACACTCATACCAACCTCTCAGCACGATAGCCTGCTGCCCTGAAGAAGAACCCAGAGTAGCTGGAGGGCGGTATGAACTCTATGGCATAGCACTGAAATAAGAGCTGGAAGATCCCTGATGACCAGAATACCCGATAGAGGAACCCTGAATGGTTGGTGGGTGATAAGAACTCTCCGACATCGTGCTGAAATAGGGCCTCACCGGAGCACCTCTGCCCCTAGCTGGAGCACCTCTTAAATCCCCAGAAAACCGAGCTCTCTTATCCTGATGTCCCTACTCTCTGCTCCTCAATTGATAGCCCTCAATCCTGCGAGCAATATCTACTACAAGCTGATAAGGAGTCCCCATCTCCACCTCTTGGGCCATGTTGGCCCTAATACCTGAGTGAAACCCAGCTAAAAATCTCTGCACTCTTTCTGCGTCAGTAGAAAGTATCATAGGTGCATGACAAGACAGCTCAGAAAACCTAGCCTCGTAGTCGGTCACTGATATCTGACCCTGCTCTAGCTGCTCAAACTGATACCACAGCTCTTCCCTCTCCGAGGGTGGAATATATTTGTCCAGTAATAGCTGAGTGAACTGCTCCCATGTGATAGGAGGAGACTCCGCCGGTCTGCCAATAACATAAGACTACCACCATCTACGGGCCCTGCCCTCTGGCTGGAAAGTAGTGAATTCAACTCCATGGGGCTCCAGTAACCTCATATTGTGCAATATGTCCCTGCACCTGCCAATAAAATCCTGAGCATCCTCATGACGCTCGCCTCCAAAGATAGGAGGGTGCAGTCTGGTCCATCTGTCTAGTAGCTTCTGCAGATCGCCGTTCGCAGATGGTCTGGGCTCAGGTGCTGCTGCTGCTACTGGCTGAACCCCACCCGCGAGCAGTATACCCAGGGTCTGATAAACTGCAGTTGCATGTCTTGCGGCCTGGGCAGTAGAGATCTATGCTCCCCTTCCTGCCTGAGATGTGGCCGGGTCCGCTGGAAATAAACAAGCCTGAGTCATAGTATCCATCAACGGCATCATACGGCCCATGACCCCCTGAAATCTCGACACCGTCATGAAGTCTAACGGGATAGGATCTGCTGCGGGCGCCTCGCCCTGCTCCTCAGTAATAGGATCCTCCGCTGGATCCACTAGCGGTGCAACTGGGGCAGCTCTAAGACGCCCTCGTCCCCTACCTCGGGTCGGTGCCTTCCCCCAACCTCTGCCACGGCCTTTGACGACGGGGGTAGCAGCCCCTCCAGGGTCCGGAATGTCGGCTGCGCGCGTCCTCACCATCTGCGAGAGAATATAAAAGTGAGATTTAGCATACCATCAACTGCACGATAAGAGATGAATAAAGAGAGATTTCCTAACACCCTATAGCCTCCCGAAGATAAATACAGACATCTCTACACCGATCCGCAAGACTCTATTGGGTTTGCCCGTAACTCGTGAGACCTACTTGAACCTAGAGCTCTGATACCATGTTTTCACGACCCAAATCTTGATCCAGGTCGCGATAGCGCCAAAAACTGTTGTCAGGCAAGCCGACACTACTTATCCAGTGAATCTAGTTTGTTTTATATTAAATGCTTTTCTTATCTTGAAAATAATTTATCCACTACGCATGGAATATAACATATAGCAGGGAATTTAAGTTTCGAAACCAAAAGCCAACTTTAATTAATTACACCACCAAAAGAATAGTCTACCAATGTGTGTGCCAGGAACTAGTATCACAAGACTGTAGGCATCTAGTAGAGTAGAATCAAAAGGATAAAAGAAATATCCCACTATCTAAGAAGAGATAGACAGAATAGCAAAAGAGAGACTCCAGAGTGTTGCTGAACGGCATCAAGAGAAGCAGCTCACCGTGAAGCCTCGAACCACGTGAAATCAGGGACGAGCTCCAGACTGATTCCCAGATGCACCTGCCTCAGAACCTGTACAATTAAGTACAGAAGCGTAGCATGAGTACACAAACAATATGTACACAGTAAGTATCCAGTCTAATCTCGAAGAAGTAGTGACGAGAGGTCGACTTGACACTCACTAGGTCCAATCGGTATATTTAGATGTAAAATTCAACATAAATACAAGTACACATGAATAGTAAAACAATGAATGTCGAGCATACTCACATAACCTATTTTCGTGGTAAAAACTCCAACATACAATTACAAATTTTTCTTTCAAGACATTTAACAATTTAAAAGTTATGAATCATATCAAGCAGGTAGCATGCGCATAATATATCGAGGAGTATGGTCTGAGCCAACATAATAATAAATGTGCACTGCCAAAGGGTCGAACGACGCGAACCATAGATGCATCTATTAACATGTCGTGGCGTAAGGCCCGCTCCCATGAGAGTAGTGGAAAGAATCACGCCGCTCGCGGAATATAAATTTGCGAAGCGGTCACACATAAACACAAGATTTTTCTTTAAATCCTTTTCCAAAATAACAATTCGTTTGAAAACATCAAGTTCTAGGATTTCTTGAAAACAAGCTTGCATACAAGGAGATCATAAGGCATATAGTTTGATTAACAGAGTTCACAAGGCATGGTGTAAACCTAACTACACAGACATAACAAGAATAGTCACTACGCACGGACTCTCGTCACCTCGTACATACATAGTCCCCACAAATAATGACACATAGTTAATTACTTCACCTATGGGGACAATTCCCTCTTACAAGATTAGAAAGGAGACTTACCTCGTTTCAAGCTTACTTCCCGGGTCAAGAATGCGCCCAAATCTCCAAATTCGTCGCCCAAGAACCCGAAACTAGCCAAACATTATATAAATAAATCAATCTAGGCTCAAGAGTCCAACATTCTCCTATTTAAATAATTATCTCAACCTAGTTTGCAAAATCCTAAAATGTACCCCGGGCCCACATGCTCGGATTTCGGAAATTTTCAGGAGAAATTGTTACCCATAACCTAAAGATCAATAATATATAGTTTTTGCATGATTCCATAACAAATTTCTTGTTTAAATCTTATTTTTCTCAAAACCCTAAGTTTTACTCTAAACACATGATTTCCACAATTTTTGTGTGTTAATCTACTCAAAACTTCAAGTATAAATCTCACTTTTAAGTAGGAATTAACTTACCTCACGATGCTAGGTTGAATTTCCCCTTTGAAAGCTCCCCAAATCGACCAAAGATGAAAAATGGCCAATGCATTTTTCGCAGGTGCGGTCGCACCAGACCTAATGCACCAGCGGCTCTTTTTGAGCTTGGTTTGCTTCGCGCGATGTCCGAATGGAATCCTGGCCCACCCGAGGCCCTTTCCAAATATACCAACAAGTTCTAAATCATAACACAAACTCACTCGAGCCTTCGGAACGTCCGAAACAATGCTAAATCTAAGAATCATACCCCAAAACTAAATTGAATCAAACTTTGAACTTCAAGTTCTTGAATTCACTTTCAACATGCCAAAACATACCTATACTACTTGGAATGACACCAAATTTTGCGAGCAAGTCATAATTGACATGACGGGACTATTCCCGATCTCAGAATTCCATTCGGACCTCGATAACACAAAAACACATTCCAAACCTCAATTTTTGAACTTAAGGAATCATGTTTCACTATTTGGCGCTGAAACGCTCTCGGGTCATCCGAAACCCGATTCGAACATAAGCCCAAGTCCGAAATCATTATACGAACCTACTGGAGTGTTCAAATCTCAATTCCGATATTGTTTACTAAAAATGGTGACCGAAGTCAAACTTGGCTTTTAAGGCCAATCTTAAGGAACTAAGTGTTCCAATACCACCCCAAACTCTTCCAAACCTCGAACTACCCGTCCCCACAAGCTATAAATCAGTAATAGAAATTACGGGAAGTCTCATTTAGGGGCATGGGGTTCTAAAACACAAGATGACCGGTCGGGTCGTTATAATGACATCAAACATTGCAGAGTCATTGAATGTGGTAACAAGAGATGAAAGAGAGCTGCCGATAGTAGAACTATTAGAGTACATGAGGACTCTTCTTGAACGTTAGACTAATGAAAAGTTATTTAAAGCAAAGGGTATATTCACATACCTTGGGAAAAAGTACAACAAAGAGTTGGAGGACAACAGAACATTGTCGCAGAAGCTTAGAGTAAGCTATATCTAATAACATCTGATCATTTATTTCATCAAAATAAAATATTAACAGACATTATAGAAAAATTGTAGAATCATTGTAGTTATTTTTTTAGCTATATTAAAGATAATTTGTTGTGTTCTTGTAATGTAATTGTAGGTGAGGGCTTCAACATCACATCCAAATAGTGATAGATGGTGTGAAGCGTTATATTGTTTGTCTTGAAAATAAGAGATGTAGTTGTGGACAATTCCATCTTGATGAACTTCCTTGTGCACATGCTTTGGCTGCTTTAAGGCACATGAATGAGTCTTATGAAAACTATTGTTCTTCTTATTGTACGAGGGAGAGCCTCTTAAATACTTATGAAATACCAGTAGACCTGCTACCTGATGAAAGCAAATGGAATGTGCCACAACATATAGCTGAAGAAGTTGTAAATCCACCTACTGAAAAAAGACAGCCATGAAGACCTCAAAAATAAAGATACAAAACATATGATGAAGTAAATGCAAAGAAGTACAAGATTTCATGTGGCAACTGCGGAATAGAAGGGCATAACAAAAGATCTTGCAAGAATGCTCCCAAGAAGAAATAAAATTTTATATATTGAACAGATTTTTTGATAAAAAGTGTTGAGAAGATCATGAGAATTATAGTTGAGGTGTAATAGTTTAGGTGTTTTCAACTCTTAATGTAGTTGGTTTGAATTTTTTTTGTTTAATTACTATTTTTTATTGAGTTCAGACTTTCATAACTTGATTGCATTATGAATGATTTATATCTATAATACACAATTGTTTAATTATCTTTAGTACAAATCATTAGTTATTAATGATTATTACAATTTATCTACAAAAAAACTACAACATAACTACATAATCAGGAGTTGACATAATAACTACATATTAATTAGGTTGTAAAGGAGTTATATGATAACAATAATGAGATCAAGTACTAATAACTTTCAACCAGTGAAGATAAAAACAACAGACTGTTTCCTATTGTTAGCACTAGTATCCTGGATAAAATAACAAAACATAGGGTAAAATAATTGTAGCACAAATTTGCTACAATTAAACTTCAACAAACTTGTTCATAAGTAACTTGTCTATAATATTTCTACAAAACCAACTGCAACTAAACAATTTAACTACATTTTCCCTACAGAAAATGGCAACTAATTCTTCTTCCTCCGGACTTGTGTTCTCTCGTTCACAACTGGTGCACCTTTTTCCTTGATAATCTGCCAGTCACCTCGCCTCACTAATTGCACCATTATCTTGCTTCTTCCTAACGTAGTCCCATAGTAGCTCTCCATAGCGTCTACGATATTGATCAATATCAATAAGGTCATCTTTAGAAACTGCTAGGTCTCCAATGTTGGCATACTCTGCAACGGCAGCAATGTATACACCACAGTCACTGCAAAAAGAAAGAAGTGAAAATATTTAGCATACAGTGAGCAAAAAAAATTGATAAATAGATAGAAGGAAAATAAGCTTTTTCATACAGTGATCCCTCTTTTTGCTGTGGTATCTCACCGACGACCACTGAATTTCAATAGGGTCAGTAACACCTTTTTCAATGTATGCCTTTGTGTTCTTGAAGTTGATGTCTGGACGCTTTCCATAGAAACCGGTGCATGACAAGTAAAGGAGGATCATAGCAGCAAACTTGGTGACGACAGATTCAACAATGGTGTGATTATGTTAAGAGACCATAGAATCATACACATAAAGAACCCTATCGGCAATGTCAAAAACAACCAACAACCAATGAAATTTTTCTACAATGTTGATGGGCAAGATCACGAAATCAACTTGATCCCATACAACATTTGCGTGTAATCTGTACCCTAATATGTATTCTGCTACGACGTCTTGGGGTTTGACAACAACAAACTTCTTTTCGGGAGGAGCGTTGATGTACTTATGATAAATTTGTTCAATTCTAGTCTTGAACATACAATCAGTGGTTGTAAACCTTATATTGTTGTGGGGACCATACTTTCCTCTTTTTCTCAAGTAGTACAATATAACATCAATGTGCTGCAACAAAAACAGATGTCATTTTTTTTAATCAGTATTACAAATTATCTACAATATAATTTACAAAATAACTACATGGTCTGTAGATGGCATGATAACACAGTTATATCTACAAAAAAATACATAGTCTACAAAATAGCTACATAGTCTGGGTATGTGTTTACCGAGTCGTTGAGGACTTGTCCGAGATGTGCCAAAGTATAGAATCACTCCTTCTTATTAACTTTTTCCGCTCCAAGATCATACCATGGCTTAAGTTGGTTATCTTTTACAAAATAAGGAGCCTTCCTCCTATTTAAACACATAGCAATTACAATAAATATGTTGAATGAAGTGGATATCCCAAAGATGAATGCACTCAGCAATATGAACAAATTGTATAAACTAACCTCTTTGAAGCTGTATCGGTACCAAGATATAACCACTTGTTGAATTCTTCCAACAACCCAGGATCAACATATTGACTAATAAACCAATAAATGGATGCTTCATTTGAAAAATTTAAGGTCCAACAGAACTGATGCCACCAGAACTGTAAAAAGGGAGAAAGGGTGATCGGGCATGCTTTCCAGGATGCCTTGTTCTTCCTTGATGCACAGGTGTTGTTTCATCTTGGTCAAGCTCGCCGAACTTAACAATATGTTGAAATGGTGTTACGGATATGATGCGAGATGTTTTCCATGTGTAATTGGTTGGGGCTGTTGTTGTGGCCCCGCAGAAGGATAATGTGTTGTTTCAGCTCAGTAGCTGTGTTTCTGAGAACCATAAGGCTATGCTCAGGTAGTGATGATGCTTACGATTGGTTATCGCGCGATGTCTATATGATGATAGAATGCTTTTATGTTGGGGGTGATGAATGGCTTGAAGGGAGGTCTTCTCAGGGCGTGATTTTGAGATTTCAGCATTTTAGTTCCGGCAGAGGAAAGGCATTTGGATTATGAATGGTCCGGTTGGGGTTGATAAAGTAGTAAGACTTGGTGTTTTCAAGTAAGGTGGAGTATTCACCTGTGATGTGTTATCGTCGTCCTTGATTGAATGGAATGTGTTAAGTCTGTCAGTGTTATGAGTTCTTCGGTTGCATTGGGTTAGAGTGCTATGAAGTAGTATTGAAGAAGCGGCTGTCAGGGACAGTGAGGCGCGGTGGTTTAGTACTGGATAAGTGTTGATAATGAAGGCAACTCGAGATAGATGATCTTCGGAGAGTTTGAAGTTGTGGCGAACTGCTGGATTAAGAACTACAGAGAATGATATTGAATTGAGGCAGCAATGGGCAGCATACAATGAAGGAAGACATGTGAGAAGTGTCAGGCGGAGGCTAAATTTCAAAAAGGCCAGGTATAAGGAATGGAAGTCAAGTAGTTATTTAAAGGAATGAGTTTAACAAGTGGGAGAGTGGCAGCATAGCACAGGAGTTCAGTGGTAAGACATCTTCCTATCTTGAGGGAAAGTTTGAGATTTTTAGTGGATGGTGATTGGGTCCACGAGCTTAAGTTGAAATGTGGGTTATTTTGGCGGAAGGTTGGATACAACAAGGAGAAGTTGTTAGGAATGAAGAAGGACGCAATGTGGCGGTGAATTTGAAGATGTTGTAGCGCATTTAATAGACGTCCATGAGGAGCGGACAAACTATTAAAGTTGGTAGAGGAAGAAGGGCACATGATAGGGTATTGATGTTGTTAAGAGTGTGCAGTACAGCGTCGTTGGAAGGTGTTAGTTGGTGATTCCCACAGGTGGGTTATCTCCTATGAGTAGGTTAGCGATTGTGTGGTTGGCGAGTTTCTGTGAGGGATTCTAGTGGCTACTCGGTGGGAGACAGAATGTGTGAATGATGCTAGAAAATTTGAGCGTTTACGGAATGCTGACAGGGAAATTCGGAAGAATTGGACGGATTGGTTAAGCAATATCATGTTAATAAAGGAGAAAGGATCTCAGCAGGGTCTAGAGTGGTGCAAGGAGTAGCTTCAGGCTAAGTGGGGGAGTCCCACCAGCTGCAGTTGGGGTGCAGGATTGTGTCATCATAGGGTTGCGGATTGTCGGCGTGTTGGCAAGTTATTTCAGCTAAGGGGAAAGGAGTAAAATGGTGATTGTGCGTGGGATTTGATGAATGTGTGCAAAAGTTGGCCCTGTGCGACCAGGGTTAGGCTTTGAAAGATTTAGAATTTATGCTTAAGGCATAGGCGAGTTGCAAGGGTAGTGACTCAGTCATGTGTTTCATTGAAAAGGGTGTTCATGTGCTAGAAGAGCTGGGTACCTGCGTCGCATAAATGATTCGCGAGCTGGGTAACTCTTTATTTATATGTAATCGCTTCGCAATTAATTCTACGAGCGGGGTGATCCTTTCCAATACTCTCATGGGAGCAAGTCGTTCGCCACGACAGGTTAATAGATGCATCTATGGTTCGCGTCGTTCGTCTCTTCGGTAGTGCATATTTTATTATTTTGTTGGATCGGGTCGTACGTCCTCGGCATGAATTGCGCATGCTTGTATTGCTGCCTTGAAAATTTATGAGAAATTATATTTCTTCTTTCGTCTGAGATGAATTTTTAAATGATGAAATATGAACTTTTGGAAAATTTCTTATTATTAAAGGAATTGTTCGCTTGCTTCCTGTTTATCGAGTTTGAAATTACCTTATAAAATTCATACTCGTGCATATTTTGGTACTTCAATATTTGGACCACTAGTAAGTGTCAAAGTCGACCTCTCGTCACTACTTCTTCGAAGTTAGGCAGGATACTTACTGGGTACACGTTGTTTTTGTACTCATCTACACTTGTTGTGCATTTTGTTGCACGGGCCCATATACGTCTAGTGGCCCAATTTCGCGCAGCGGCATGGGTGATACGCTTAGGTGAGTTGTACCTTACGAGACGACCGAAGCCAGCAAAGTCTCCTTCAGAGTATTGTATTATATTTTCTCTACTGTCCAATTGTATTCTAGACGGTTATTGTATTACAATTTATTTTCTAGAAATTGCTCATGCACTTGTGACTCCGGGTTCTGGGATGTATATGGGATTAGTTAGTATTGAAAAGTGGTTAAAGACATTATTATTTAATCAGTGAAGTTCATTATTTATTGCTAAATGTAAGGAAAAGAAATGATTTCAAAAATATTTAAATGAGAATTTAATTAACTATTTAGTGTTGGCTTGTCTGACAGTGGTGTCTGGCTCCATCATGACCTTTAATGGATTTTAGGTCGTAACAAAAAGTAAGCATGTCAATCCGGCCCTCTAAGGGTGTGCCCTATCAGTTCCCAATCAGGGTAGGTCCGGGCTACACTTAAATCCCTCTATATCCATAGAGGTATTTAAGTGGCCCAATGTAACAACCCAACCGGTCGTTTTGAGCATTTGTATTTCGCTCGGTAGTTTGGGGGCTCCGGTAGATCCGTATGATGTATTAGGATGTGTATGCAAAATTTGAGGTCATTCGGACGTAGTTTGATAGGTTTCGGCGTCGTTGGCGGATTTTGGAAGTTTAGAAGTTCTTATGCTTGAATTCGAAATTGATTTGGTGTTTTGGTCTGGTTTTGGGTGTTCCGGAGGTTCGTCTAGGTTCGCGTAATGATATATGACTTGTTGGAATTATTGGTTGAGGTCCCGAGGGCCTCAGGTGAATTTCGGATAGGCTTGAGTTGTGTTGCGCTCGTTTTTCTTATGTTTCGACGCCGTTTCTTCAAGCATAAATGATATCATATTGAAAAAATGAGCTCCGATTTCTATTTTGATTGAAGCATTAGATCCGTATCATAATTACGAATTCGTAGCAAAAAGAAGCGTCTAATTTGGACATCTTATGAGGATTTTATGGTCATTTTACTAAGAATTAGGTTGCCAGATTTTTCATATTAATTACGAAATTGCCACTGACGCCGTATTTAAAAATCTGCACTATTTGCAAATATTGAAACCAACATATCTCCTTCATTATAAGGTCAAATTGAGTGATTCAAAAGCCTAACTTGACTAGAATTTCACAAAATGGAGACATAAAAAGGGAGTTTCGGGACCATTTGGCACGAGAAACGAGACAGAATAGCTGGCAGAAAAATGTATAAAATAAGGGTTTGTTCTTTCGATCATATTTTGAGTTGGGGATCTTGGATTTGGGCGATTTTGGAGGCGATTTTCACCATATTGATTGGGATAAGTGTTTTCTACTCGGTTTTGGTTATATTTCATGAATCTATCTTTGTTTGTGGTACTTGATTGATGATTTTAAAGCGAAGTTGATGGAATTAGTGTTTGAGTTTTGGAGAATTTTAAGTGAGGATTTGAGGGACCAAACAGAGTCCGATTTTGATGAATTTTATGATTAGACCCGGAAGAGGTCAAGGTTTATTATTCTTCCAATTTTGACTGGTTTCGAGACATGGGCCCGGGGGCCGGGTTTTGGCCGATTTCGAATTTGACATATTTTTTAGTTTTTATTGTGGAATTCGATTCTTTAGCCTATGTTGATAGTAGTATTATGATTTTGGTTAGATTTGGAGGTTTTGGAAACTAGGTCCAGAGACGAGGACATCTCGGAGTAGGATTTTTATGCGGTTAAGTAAGTAATAGTTTTAACTCTGGCCTTAAGGGTATAAACCCAGAGAATTCGATATCATGTGATTTTTTGGAGGTGATACCCACGCTAGGTACGGGCGTGTGGGTGTATACCTCGAGGGATTGAGACTTGGTCCGTCCTGTGAGGCAGTGAGGCCTAATAACCATTATATGTGTTAATGCATTTACTTGTTGGTGAACTTGTCTGCCTTTCATGTTAGAGATCATGTTTAGGCTTCATTCATGCTCACGTTATTTGTACTCAGTCATAAAAATTATTGTACATGTTTATTTGAGTCTCTATTATTTTGTTGATATGTTATGATACTTGATGTGGGTTGTGTCCCCTTATTTATGATGCATTGTGAGGCTGGAGAGGTACATGACTGAGTGAGGCCGAGGGCCTGGTTGTGAGGATATTAATACCATAGCGCGTGAGCTGTTTGTGTAGCATATTAGCAGATCGTGCGGGTTTAGGCATTGATACCATAGCGCGTGAGTTGTCCGCGTAGCACGTGAGCTGACCGTGCGGATCCATGTATTGATATTATGGCAAGTGATTTATCTGTGCTTAGCGCTTGGGCTTTGGGAGCCCCTCCAAAGTCTGTAAACACCCCTAGTGAGCACAGAGTGTTGAGTGTAGAGTGGGAGTGTTGAGTGATGAAGTGACATTGCTGTGAGGTTGCGTTTACTTTTGTTGTTGCTACATTTTACTTGTTAATTTCTTTGTAGCATTTATTGATTTTTTTTTAAGGAATTTACTTGTTTATTTTTGTTTATTTTAAATTGTGACAATGAAATAATTGAATTGTTTTACATAGCTAGTCACTACTTCTCAGTTCTTTAGTTATTTTTGTTACTACTAAGTCGGTAGTACTCATACTACACCCTGCACTTTATGTGCAGATCCAGATGAGTTAGAGTGCGGCGATATTTGAATTCAGGCCGGCTATCTATGGAGATTTCTAGGTAGCTGCTAGCGTCCGCAAGACTTTGTTATTTCTTCTTTTGGACAGTTAGACAGTTTATATACCTTATTTCATAGTTTTAGACACTCATGACTTAGTGACACCTCGATGTTTGGGGCTCGTTTCCGTATTTTATATTATTTATATTTAGAGTTAGTTGAGTTTATAAGGAATTAAATTATTGGATGTTTTATTAAATTCTTATAATCAAATTAGTAGTAATATTTTGGGAAATAGGCTTGCCTTGTAGCACGATAGGCGCCATCACGACCATGGTTAGATTTTGGGTCGTGACAAGTTGGTATCATAGCCTAGGTTACATAGGTCTCACGAGTCAAGAGCGGGTTTAGTAGAGTCTTGCGGATCGGTACAGAGATGTCTGTACTTATCTTCGAGAGGCTGCAGAACCTTTAGGAAAATTTCACATTCTTGGATTCTTATCGTACGGTATTGATTCAGCTTAAAGTATAACGATTTGAATTTCTTCCACGCATTCGTATGCGCACATGAGCGCTCGGTATCAGATGTGCATCAACGGCTTGAGATTTTATGGTTGAGGTGCGAGATGTGATTGTGACGTACTGATGACGGGCCAGTCTAGAGGACTTGAGGTTGGGTTTATTCTATAGCTGGAGTACGAAGATTTTGATTGTGTGAGCACGTGATTATATGTCTGTTGGTGTCCCTATTAGTGGGATTTGTGATTTGATGGCTATGTGGCGAGTATGATTTGACTGCGAGATTCTGTTCAGATTGATCGAATGTGACGAGAAGGGTTTACTTGAGAAGTAGCAAGGACTAATAGGTGTTTGATTTGTGACTTGATATAGCTTGTTCAGGCTTATGCAGTGTGTAGATACGAAGTTCGGGTCTTATAGTAAATTTCGGATGTTGAAAATTGGATTATGTGGGTTACGGACTAAGGTTGAAGTAATGATCTTCAGTTATGTTGTATTGTCAGGCCTATATGGAATAGGGTGACAGGATCACCCCGGGTATGTGCATGGTAAGGTTACACGGAGGTTTGACGGCTTAGGAACAACTCTTGGCACGTTCGAGGACGAACGTATATTTAAGTAGGGGAGAATGTAACGACCCGACCGGTCATTTTGAGCATTTGCATTTCGCTCAGTAGTTTGGGGGCTCCAGTAGCTCCGTATGATGTATTAGGACGTGTGTGCAAAATTTGAGGTCATTCGGACGTGGTTTGATAGGTTTCGGCGTCGTTGGCGGATTTTGGAAGTTTAGAAGTCTCTTAGGCTTGAATCTGAGGTTGATTTGGTGTTTTGGTATTGTTTTGGGTGTTCCGGAAGTTCGGCTAGGTTCGGATAATGATATATGACTTGTTGGAATTATTGGTTGAGGTCTTGAGGGCCTCGGGTGAGTTTCGGATAGGCTTGGGTTGTGTTGCGCTCGTTTTTCTTATGTTTCGACGTCGTTTCTTCAAGCATAAATGATATCATATTGAACAAATGAGCTCCGATTTCTATTTTGATTGAAGCATTAGATCTGTATCGTAATTACGAACCCGTATAAAAAAGAATCTTCGAATTTGGAAATCGTATGAGGATTTAATGGTCATTTTACTAAGAATTAGGTTGGTAGATTTTTCAGATTAATTACGAAATTGCTACTGACGGCGTATTTAAAAATCTGCACTATTTGAAAATATTGAAACCAACATATCTCCTTCATTATAAGGTCAAATTGTGTAATCAAAAGTCTAACTTGACTAGAATTTCACAAGGAATCTATTGAAGGCATAAAAAGTGAGTTTCAGGATCATTTGGCACGAGAGACGAGGCAGGATAGCTGGCAGAAAAATATATAAAATAAGAGTTTGTTCTTTCGGTCATATTTTGAGTTGGGGAGCTCGGATTTGGGCGATCTTGGAGGCTATTTTCACCATATGGATTGGGGTAAGTGTTCTATACTCGGTTTTGGTCATATTTCATGAATCCATCTTCGTTTGTGGTATTTGATTGATGATTTCAAAACGAAATTGAGGGAATTAATGTTTGAGTTTTGGAGAGTTTTAAGTGAGGATTTGAGGGACCAAACGGAGTCCGATTTTGACAAATTTATATGGTTAGACTCAGGAGATGATGAGGTTTATTATTCTGCCAATTTTGACTGGTTTCGAGACATGGGCCTGGGGCCGGGTTTTGGCTGATTTCGAATTTTTGGCATATTTTGTAGTTTTTATTGTGGAATTCGATTCTTTAGCCTATGTTGATAGTAGTATTATGATTTTGGCTAGATTTGGACCTTTTGGATACCATGTCCAGAGACGAGGGCATCCCGGAGTAGGATTTTTACGCGGTTAAGTAAGTAACAGTTTTAACTCTGGCCTTGAGGGTATAAACCCGGAGAATTTGATATCATGTGATTGTTTGGAGGTGATACCCACGCTAGGTAATGGACGTGTGGGTGTATACCTCTAGGGATTGAGACTTGGTCCGTCCCGTGAGGCTGTGAGGCCTAATAACCATTATATGTGTTTATGCATTTACTTGTCGGTGAACTTGTCTGCCTTCATGTTAGAGATCATGTTTAGGCTTCATTCATGCTCACGTTATTTGTACCCAGTCATAGAAATTATTGTACATGTTTACTTCAGTCTCTATTATTTTGCTGATATGTTGTTATACTTGATGTGGGTTGTGTCCCCTTATTTGTGGTGCATTGTGAGGCTGGAAAGGTACATGACTGAGTGAGGTCGAGGGCCTGGTTGTGAGGATATTAATACCATAGCATGTGAGTTGTCCGTGTAGCACGTGAGCTAACTGTGCGGGTCCAGGTATTGATACCTTAGCGTGTGAGTCGTCTGCGTAGCATATGAGCTGACCGTGCGGATCCAGGTATTGATATTATGGCACGTGAGTTGTCCGTACTTAGCGCTTGGGCTTTGGGAGCCCCTCCGGAGTCTGTACACACACCCGAGTGAGCGCAGTGTTGAGTGTATTGAGTGTTGAGTGTAGAGTGCGAGTGCTGAGTGATGAAGTGACATTTCTCTGAGGTTACATTTACTTTTGTTGTTGCTGCATTTTACCTGTTAATTTCTTTGTAGCATTTATTGATTTTTTTATGGAGTTTACTTGTTTATCTCTGTTTATTTTAAGTTGTGATAATGAAATAATTGAATTATTTTACTTAGCTCGTCATTACTACTCAGTTCCTTAGTTATTTTTGTTACTACTGAGTCGGTTGTACTCATACTACACCCTGCACTTTATGTGCAGATCCAGGTGAGTTAGAGCGCGGCGATCTTTGAATTCAGGCCGGCTATCTGTGGAGATTTCTATGTAGTTGCTAGCTTCCGCAGGACCTTGTTACTCCTTTTGTCATTTCTTCTTTTGGACAGTTAGACAGTTTATATACCTTATTTCATAGTTTTAGATGCTCATGACTTAGTGACACCCTGATGTTTGGAGCTCATTTCCGTATTTTATATAATTTATATTTAGAGTTGTTTTAGTTTATCAGGAATTAAATTATTGAAAATATTTTATTAAATTCTTATAATCAAATTAGTAGTCATATTTTGGGAAATAGGCATGCCTTGTATCACGATAGGCGACATCACGATCATGGTTAGATTTTGGGTCGTGACACCTAGTCGGACCAGATAGGGCCCATTTTTTTTCTTTGTTATTTAAATTGGCATTCACATGAGCTATAGGAAACCATTTTGATGTTGAAATCTATTTTTATGTACAATTTTATATATCGAAAAATTAAAATGTTGTACCAGTTTGAGGGAAAGTGTAAATAATAAGAAAATTATTGTTTTTTTTTTGAAATTGTCTCGGTCAATGTTCACCTAAATCTAAAAAATTATAAAAAATAAAAAATATTTACAACTCCCTTATGCCTATTCATAGTTTATCTTATTGACTTATGATTGAAAACTTTGAATTAGATTAGATTAAATAATTATATAATATTATATTAGACTTCAAAATTAAGCTAATGACAACACAAAAAACACTAACCGGGTCCGGGGTCTTGGTGGCTGAGAGCCGAGACCCGAGGGAGAAATTCAAAAAATAGTCAGATTTACAAGTGGTCATTCAAAAATAACCACACTTCCAACATAATTGTCACGACCCGATTTCCCATGGTCGGGACCCTGATGGCGTCTCACGCTATACTTGCTAGGCAAGCCAACATTAGAGAGTTATTACATTAAAACAATTAATACATATAAAAAATATTACTACCATCCAATATATGATACCAAAAGTAGTAAATGAAATAGTAAAGTGATACTGCGAAACTAATACTAATGTCTAGCTACCCAGGGTTTGGAGTCACAATTCACGAACTACTAAGAATGTACTACAAGTATTTGGCTGAAAGAAAATTTATATCTGTTTTGAACTAAAGAAAACAACAACTGAATAATAAGGAAGAGTCTCCAGGAATCTGCGGACGTTGGCAGATCTACCTTGTGTCTCCGTGTGAATAGTCTGCTATAACTCGAATTCAGCTCGAACCTAACATGGATCTGCACAAGAAGTACAGAGTGCAGTATCAGTGCAACCGACCCCATGTATTGGTAAGTGTCGAGCCTAACCTCGGAGAAGTAGTGACGAGGCTAGGACATGACACCACAAAAAAACCTGGACATGTATAATCATGCTAGAAGAAACAACAGCGATCAAAGAAAAGTAAACAACAAATAATGGGAAGGGAGAATACTGTGGGGAATTCAAAATAAGGAGTGAGAAAACAATAAGACAGAAATAGACAGTGATCAACAACCATTTAGGCAATTAAAATAGAAAGGAAACTTGCACGGCATCACCCTTTGTGCTTTTACTCTCAGCCTTACCAAATAATAAATAGGAATGCATGCCATCACCCTTCGTGCTTTTACTCTTGTCCTCACCAGATTGTAAATAAGAATGCACGGCATCACCCTTCGTGATTTTACTCTCACCTCACAATATAGATAAATTATGCACGGCATCACCCTTCGTGCTTTACACTCTTCCTCACAATTTAAATAAATTATGTACGTCATCACCCTTCGTGCTTTACACTCTTCCTCGCCATTTAAATAGATTATGTAAGGCATCACCCTTCGTGCATTACTCTCTTTCTCACCAATCATAGAATCATTAACAACATATAAGGAGGAATTTTACAAGAAATCAGTATTTCATTATAGTTTCTATCACCATTTACCATTTCAATATATACTCAATATTCACAATATTATCCATCTCGGTGGAACCGGATACAAATCTTCCAACATTTCACTAACAACAATAATCATAGATAATAGGCTTTAAGACAGCAAGAATAACACGAATTAACATTCACTCGCATGTTATGACTCGACACAACGTGTAGGTTAGGTACTCGTCACCTCACATATACATCGTATTCAACAACAAAACAATTAGCAAGTAGTCACATAATACCTATTCCCTCGAGCTAAGGTTAGACACAACACTTACCTCGATTTCGTAGGCCACTCACTGCTCAAGTACAACTTTTCCTTTAGAATTCACCTCCAACTCACTCGTATCTAATCATAATTAGTTCAATATCATTAATTACTGCTAAAGGAATTAAATTTAATGCATAATAATGGTTTTCCTAAGTTTCCCAAAAAAGTTTAAAAAACAGACACCGGGCCCGCTTGGTCCAAACTCGAGGTTCGGACCAAAAATTCGTTCACCCCCGAACCCGAATATGTAATTTGTTTCAAAATCTGACCTCAATTTGAGGTCTAAATTTCAATTATACAAAATTCTTTAATTCTACCCAAACCCCCAATTTCTACCATGAATACCCTAGATTTTTAGTTGTAAATTGATGAAAAACAATGAGTAATTGGAGGAAAGTAGTTAATGAACACTTACTTATGATTTTGGGAAGAAAAGGTCTTGAGAAAATTGCTCTAAGTCTCCTACCCTTGTGATAATTAAGAAGAAAAACGGCTGGAGTTCTAATAAATGTGAACTCACTGCTCGACCCTCGCACCTGCAGTGCTTGGGTCGAACTTGCGCTTACGCACGTGTGGGAGGGATTCCGCTTCTGCGAAAAAGGAGCTGGGCCACTGGGGCCGCACCTTCGGACCATGTTCCGCTTCTGCGGAGAAAGTCCGCATCTGCGGAAAAGTGGAAGGCTGGCCTGGGTCGCACAGCCTTGGTTGAGTTTTAACTCAACTCGCGCATCACTCGAATGGCACCCAAGCCCTCGGGGCTCCAAACCAAACATGCAAACAAATATAAAAACATCCTACGTACTTGCTCGTGCGATCAATTCACCAAAAGAACATCTAAAACTACGAATTTAGCATCAAAACTCATGAAATCCTCGAGAACATTTCAAATTCATATCTTCTCAACCGGACGTCCGAATCACGTCAAATAAACTTTAATTTCCACCAAATTTCACAGCCATGACATATATGTTATAATAGACATGTACGGGGCTCCAAAATACGGACCCGATACCAACGAGTTCAAACATTAATCAGTTTCTTTAATTCCTTGAAATTTAAGTCTAACAATTTTCATCAAAAATTCATTTCTGGAGCTAGGGACCTCGGAATTCGATTCTGGGCATATGCCCAAGTCTCATATTTTACTACGGACCTCCCGAGACTGTCGGAACACGGGTCTGGGTCCGGGTCCGGGTCCGTTTACTCAAAACATTGACCAAAGTCAACTAAAAATCAAATTAAACTCTCAAAAATTATTATTTCACATAAAGGCTTTCCGAATTCACACCCGGACTGTGCACACTAATCGAGGTGAATAAAAATAATATTTTAAGGCTAATGGGCCCGGAATATAGTCTTAAATAACAAGATGACCCTTTGGGTCATCACAATCTTCACCTCTAAAACAAGCGTTCATCCTCGAACGGACATAAAAAAGTACCTGAATTGGCGAACAGGTGGGAATATCTACTCCGCATGTCCGACTCAGACTCCCAAGTAGCTGCCTCAACAGGCTAACCTCTCCACTGCACTCGAACTGAAGGGTAACTCTTTTACCTCAACTGACGAACCTGCCGGTCTAGAATGGCTACCGGCTCCTCTTCATAGGCCAAATCCTTGTCCAATTGGACAGAGCTGAAATCTAACACGTGGGACGGGTTACCATGATATTTCCGGAGTATAGACACATGGAATACCGGATGAACTAAGGATAACCTTGGAGGCAATGCAAGTCTATAAGCTACCTCCCCCACTCTCTCGAGAATCTCAAATGGCCCGATATATCTAACGCTCAACTTTCCCTTCTTCCCAAATCTCATAACACCCTTCATGGGCGATACCCGAAGCAATACCCTCTCTTCGACCATGAATTCTACGTCACGAACCTTACGGTCGGCATAACTCTTTTTCCTGGACTGAGTTGTACGAAGTTGATCCTATATAATCTTGACCTTGTCCAAGGCCTCCTGAACTAAGTCTGTGCCCAATAACCGAGCCTCTCCCGGCTCAAACCATCCAACTGACGATCTGCACCATCTACCATATAATGCCTCGTAGGGAGCCATCTAAATGCTCGACTGATAGTTGTTGTTGTAGGAAAGCTCTGCTAACGGCAAAGAACTGATCTCACGATCCTTCAAAGTCTATAACACAAGCGCGGAGCATATCCTCCAAGATTTGAATAGTACGCTCGGATTGCCTGTCCGTTTGAGGATGAAATGTTGTGCTCAACTCAACTCGCGTACCCAACTCACGATGAACTGCCCTCCAAAAGTGCGAGGTAAATTGCGTACCTCGATCAGAAATGATAGACACTGGCACTCCATGAATTCGAACGATCTCCCGAATATATATCTCTGCCAACCGCTCCGAAGAATAAGTACTTGCCACATGAATGAAGTGTGCTGATTTAGTCAGCATGTCCACAATAACCCAAACGGCGTCGAACTTCCTCTGAGTCTGTGGGAGTCCTACAACGAAGTCCATAGTGATACGCTCCCACTTCCAATTAGGAATCTCTATCTGCTGAAGCAAACCACCGGATCTCTGATTCTCATACTTCACCTGTTGACAATTCAAGCAACGAGCCACGTACGCAACAATATCCTTCTTCATCCTTCGCCACCAATAATACTGCCGCAAGTCCTGGTACATCTTGGCAGCACCGGTTTGAATATAATACTTAGAACTGGGAGCCTCCTCAAGGATCAACTCACGAAGCCCATCTACATTAGGCACACAAACTCGACCCTGCATCCTCAAAATACTGTCATCTCCAACTGTAACTTGTTTGGCACCACTGTGCCGAACTGCGTCCCTAAGGACCATCAAGTGCGGGTCATCATCCTGTCGATCTCTAATGCGCTCGAATAAGGATGATCGAGCGACTGTACAAGCTATAACACAGGTGGGCTCTGAAATGTCTAACCTCACAAACTGATTAGCCAAAGTCTGAATGTCTAAAGCCAACGGCCTCTCACCGACTAGAATGAACACAAGGCCTTCCCGGGATGGTACGATATAGTGACATCATACTCTTTCAATAGTTATAACCATCTCCTGTTCCTCAAATTGAGATCCTTTTGCTTGAACAAATATTGAAGGTTGCGATGATCCGTGAAAACGTCACACGGCACGCCATAAAGATAGTGCCTCAAAATATTTAATGTGTGAACAATAGATGCCAACTCTAAGTTATGGACAGGGTAATTCTTCTCATGAATCTTCAAATGCCGAGACGCATATGCAATCACCCTGCCTTCTTGCATCAATATCGTTCCGAGCCCAACACGAGAGGCATCACAATATACTGTGAAAGATCCTGAACCTGATGGCAACACCAACACCGGTGCTGAAGTCAAGGCTGTCTTGAGCTTCTGAAAGCTCGCCTCACACTCGTCCGACCATTTGAATGGGGAACCCTTTTGAGTCAACTTAGTCATCGGGCTTGCCATAGATGAAAACCCCTCCACAAACCGATGGTAATAACTCGCCAAACCCAAGAAGCTCATGATCTCTGTGGCTGAAGGGGGTCTAGGCCAGTTCTTGACAGCCTCAATCTTCTTGGATCTACCTGAATACCCTCCGCTAATACGACGTGACCCAAGAAGGAGACTGAATCCAGCCAAAACTCGCACTTTGTAAATTTAGCTTATAACCGACTGTCCCTCAAAATCTGAAGCACTATTCGGAGGTGTTGCTCAAGCTCCTCCCGACTGCGGGAGTATATTAGAATGTCATCAATAAACACAATTACAAAGGAATCCAAATAAGGCTTGAACACATGATTCATTAAGTCTATAAATGTTGTTGGGGCATTAGTCAAGCCAAAAGACATCACCAGAATTCGTAGTGCCCATACCTCGTCCGAAAGGCTGTCTTAGGGACATCGGATGCCCTAATCTTCAACTGATGGTTGCACGATCTTAAATCGATCTTTGAAAATACCTTGGTACCCTGAAGCTGATCAAACAAATCATCAATTCTCGGCAACTGATACTTATTCTTGATAGTGACTTTGTTCAACTGTCGGTAATCTATACACATCCTCATCGATCCATCCTTCTTCTTCACGAACAAAACCGGTGCACCCCAGGGCGAGACACTAGGCCTAATGAAGCCCTTATCAAGAAAGTCTTGCAACTGTTCTTTCAATTCTTGTGGGGCCATCCGGTATGGAGGAATAGAAATGGTCTAAGTGCCCGGAGCCACATCAATGCAAAAATCAAGATCCCTGTCGGGTGGCATCCTAGGCAGGTCTGCAGGAAACACCCCGGGAAAGTCACGAACAGCAGGCACCGAATCTATAGAAGAAACCTCAGCACTAGAATCACGAACATGAGCCAAGTAGTCCAAACGCCCCTTCTCGACCATGCGCCGAGCCTTCATATAAGAAATAATCTTGCTGGAGGAATGACTAGGAGTCCCTCTCCACTCTAATCGAGGTAACCCCGGCAAAGCTAATGTCACTGTCTTGGCGTGACAGTCCACGATGGCAGAATAAGGTGACAGCCAATCCATGCCCAATATGACATCAAAATCAACCATATCAAGAAGACAAAGGTCTACACTGGTCTCAAGACCCTCAATAACGACCACACACGAGCGATACACACGATCTACAACAATAGCATTGTTAAGCCCCGCAATATTACGTTGATATTACATCATGCAGTATTATGTTACGATGATGTTACGCTTCACAGTACTAAATTACGACGATGTCGTACCCTGTAGTATTGTACGTTGAATTTGTCATAAGGTAATTGACATCAGTCCAAGTAAAAGATTATTTAGATATTATAAGGATTATGCTATTTACAAGTGATGGATAAATTTGTGAAGATGAAAGGGAAAGCAAGTCAAAGAAAATAAATTTTTATCCATGTCTAGCATGTGAGGGCAAAATACGGGTCGAGCGTTAATACCCGATATTTACGGACTAGTACCATACAAGGTACCATGTGACCATGATAGTAGGATGTATAAAGTGTATTAAAAAATGAGTAGAATTTTAAGTAATTTTAGATAATTCTTAATTATACGGGTAATTGGTTAATTACCAGGTAACGGAATATTACCTAATTAATTAAAGATTATTGGATAATGATTAAACCATCCCAATATGGGAATTACGTGGCATCCCCCAAACCTTATGACTCTTAAGTCATTGAATTATAGGTGGCAAGATTTAAATTATGGAATATGTGATGGTTGAATGAATAGGTGGCTTATACACTTCATTATGAGACAACGCACTACATTTTGAAGAAACAAATTCTTACTGAACGTTGTCTTTGTGCTTTGGTATGAATTCCTTCTCAACTCATTCTCATTAATTAGCATCATTAATAAAATGCTTCCTGTTGTTAAGTAGTAAGTACGGAAAAATAGTCGAGACGCGGTTTAGGCAAGATATATTCTGATCTCATATCTTCCCTCAACCAGTGTTTCATAAAGGTTGGCAGCGTAGGGAGTTGATGGGTTATTTTTTCACAAAACCTTATGACATGCTGAATATGCCTCTTACTGATCCTTTTTGGACGTATTTCATACATTCTCAACAAAAACATGGGCAATCATTATTGATTTTAGTTGCTCCTAAGAGTTGGTTCATCAAATGTTCAAGCAAAAGCATAAAGAATGAAATCTCCATATGGATTTTCCCTACTCCAGGTATGTTAAGGTTATCCCTTCTTTCTTTTGGATGATCGATGAGATACGAACGAAACATGCAAATGCACAAATTCCATAAATGACTCTATTCATAGAAGTATTAGAGATATCTATGTTCTTAAATTTCCATGTGTCATAATATTTTATCATATGTTCATGGGTCTCAGAAAAATATGAAAGTTAAAAAGAGTTTACTTTATGATATTACTCAAAGGCAAAATGGCCTTATTAAGCTCCGAAAGATTTTATTAATGTACTTTTCATGCATTGCATTCATATGCATTGACCCATGACCAGATGGCGTTATATACGCGTATATATGTAAATATATGTATATTGGATATGGGAAAAAGTTACGGCGTTATATACGCACCACCACCTGATCAGTTGGTATATGATGATGATGTTGCCCACAGTGGCTGAAATATGATTCAAACGGTGTTATATACGCGTATATATGTATGTATATTCAAATGGCTTATATATGCGTGTATATATATATATGTATGTATGTATGTATGTATATGTATATGGGATATGGGATATGGGAAAGGTTATAGCGTTATATACACACCACTACCTGATCAGCTGGTATACGATGATGATGTTGCCCACAGTGGCCGATATGATATGATGGGATGCCCTCAGAGGCTGATGATGTTATGAAACATATACCTATGCACGACATGACATTCATACACATATGCATGCTGCTAAAAGTGATTTATGATTTACAAAGTTATTCAGACTTACAGATTGAGTCATGTACACTATATTTCTTCCATGTCTCTTATGTACATTATGTGCCTTACATACTCGGTAAATTATTTGTACTGATGTCCCTTTTGCCTGGGGACACTGTGTTTCATGCCCGCAGGTCCTGATAGACAGATCGAGAGCCCTCCAAGTAGGCTATCAGCTCAGCGGAAGATATTGGTGCGCTCTATTTGCTTCGGAGTCGCTTGTTTGGTTAGTATGATTTAGACGGGTATATTTTGGTATGGCGGGACTCTATCCCGACCCTTATGACATTTATGTACCTTAGAGGCTTGTAGACATATGTCGTATACGTGAAAGATTGTACAGCCTTGTCGGCCTATGTTTTGAGTTTGTAAATGATTATGTTGTCCTATTAGGCACGTATGTCATGTGTATATGATAATGTAATAAGAAAGATATGTTACGTTGGTACTCGGTCGAGTAAGGTATCGGGTGCCCGTCGTGGCCCATCGGTTTGGGTCATGACAAAAGTGGTATCACAGCAGTTCTGTCCTAGGGAGTCTACAAGTCGTGTCTAGTAGAGTCTTGTTTATGGGTGTGTCGTGCACTACACTTATAAGCAGGAGTCTACAGGACATTTAGGATTGTCACTCTTTTTTTTCTTACTCTAGATCGTGTGGTAGAGCTCAATTATAAGAACTCAATTCTCTAAACTCTATCTTATTCGTAATACAACAGTGCTTACATTCTTAGAAGTTGAGTGCACTCAATCCTAATACAGCACAAGGATAAGTACTAGTCAAGTTTTACCTTCTTATTTTTACGCAGACTCGTCAGACATTTAGACAACCCTCTGGTGGTGAATCTACACATATTATACAATTCTATTTACTTACCTTGAGCATAATCCACTAATATAATGAGCCATCGTAATCATATGAAATCACTCTAAAAGGGAAAAATATGTGACCCACAGGAGGTCATAAAGGGTCGTCAACAAAGGTTACATCCACCTATGTTTGTTGGAAATTGTTTACCACCTTTTCCTATAAGACTTCATTAATTTATAATAATTAAGACTCGTGTAATCAATTTTATCTTAAAGTTGAAATTAAGTAAAAACCACGAAACTATTTCCCTGCATGATTACAATTCAACCTAGCTAGGGACTAAGGATTGAAGAATCATAAGATACGGACCTAATACTCATGTGGATACTAAAACGTGTAAGCCTCTTAATAAGTAACCTTAAGGAAAGAATATTTATCCACCTTTATGGTGAAAGACAAGGAGAGATTCAGAAGATAAATACAAGTTTCAAGAAGTAAAAGAAGCAAGATGAAGACGGGTACGAGGTACCCAGTTAATAAAGATTATCATTAGTTACCCTTCAGGAAGGGAGATATAAGCATTTTGAGTTACCTTCAGTTGTAACAGAGGTACGTTCAAGTGCTACACCGATCTCGTTTATATCCTTTGGAAGTTAATAGAAATAGTATAAAAGAAAGATAGGATAGCGGGATCCACTTGGGGATAGAGCAACCCAAAATGGTGAATGGATTGTTTGCGTTAGTTGACATTTCCAAAGGATAATGCAAATATGCTAATAGATCTCCTTGTGAGACACCCAGATGATGCACCCTAAATACTATAGCTAGATATGAGTACTACAAAGATAGGCACTGGAAGCCTGGAAGGGATAAATATTATCTTAGTATGGCTACCGTCCCTAGTAAAGAGATAATTCTAGGCAAATCGAAGAGCCAATGGATGGAGCAAAGGAGAGCTAAAAGCAAAAAAATGTCTTGTTCGAGTTTTCAGAATAAAGTGATAGGCATAAATGTTAGCGGAAATAAGAAAAGAGTTAATGAAGAATTATGAGTAAGATATGATACGTGGATGACCACGGTAGATTAAAAGATGACAGTATTATAGAATCTATAGTCAAGTGAAGGAAGAGACGAGAGGTGACAGGCTTTAGGACAACAAAAGAATATAGGCCATACAGTCACATCCTCATTTTGAGAAATAAGTTCGTGACTCTAACGTGATTAACAGAAGAAAAAATTTAGACCCCAGAGTAATAGAAATCAGTATGGATTGGTGAACAAGATAAATTAAACATGAATTAAGGACAGAGTGCTTTAATAATAGTCGGTATCGTGAGAATTTCATATTTCGTGCCGACGATAATAGAATGGACAACAAAAGAAGATTCATAAGAAATTCAGAAAATGATCATTCAGGAAGACGCTTCCCTAAAATAAGCAATGTGAGCAAAGTTAATCTTAAGGGTATGTATGTGCTAGTTATACTAAGTGTCACCATCGCAAGTAAGGAATTTTGTTATCCTTGGTAACAGAAGGATTACCACAAGGAGAGTAAGAGTCATTGATAATGTGAAAGAGATGAAGAGGAAAAACGTCTATAGGCAGGTCGTTATAGCTCCAAGTCTTAGTACTCCCCTAAGGGGAAATGTAGATTGATAAAGGAAGAATGCGATAAAAAAATGAGAAAGGAATGAGATTGCACCTATCTAAATGTTACAGATATTCTATGATTCCAGAACGTTATGTAAGCACGACGTCAAAAAAAGGGAGTAAGTATTCCTGCCCGGAATGTTATTGATAGATAAGGAGTCAGTACGTGAGGCAAGTTAAGACAAGGAAATAACCCAAGAAAGATTACGCGGAATATGGATATGAGAATGGGCCGACGAGTAGTTAGTATTTGATTCAGGAAGAGCCTATTCATGACTAGACAAGAGGTTACAAACAAATCAGCAGATCATGCAAGATAAATATAGTGAACCCCAACATGGAGAATTCAACCTTGCAGTAATGTCATTATAATACTTAAGATATATTCAAATAGGAGTCAGGGTAGTTAAAGGTACCGTATGATTGTTACGGGAATAAAAGAGAGTGTCAAAAGGAAGACACTCAAAATATCAGTTCAGAAGTAACCCTATAAGAAAAAGGGCGTGGAGATAAGTAACTACGGGTAATTATAGATGAGGAGGGACATCAAAAATTCCGTCAGGCATAAGATATGATAAGCTCGCAACCTTACAAGTGTCAAGGGTTCGCCCTAAGTACTACAACGAAAGACTAGCTGAGGAAATAAGGAAGAAGGCTTCAACCTGAGCACAACGACCTAAAGAGGAAATGGTCGTGTAACAACAGTCTCACATCAACATTGTAAACGAAAATCCAATGAAAAGTGGCACCTACCGTGGTTAATGAACGAGAAGTAATATTAAAAGTAATATTCGAAATCATATGAGTTTCATGAAGACTCTAGCATGCGTAGGAACTAAGATAAGCTAAGTATGCACACAACAAGGGGGCAGAAAGACCAGGAAAACTAATAACTTACGTTCAAGAAAGCTAAGGAGGAACTAAAGGAATTATTCGATCAATGAGCCCGAGTTGGTGACATTATGAACGCACTTAAGAGTTTGGAGTTTTATTCCTGCAACACATACAACCGTAGAAGGTTCTGGTATACGTTAAAATAAAGAATTGAGCCCAGGTTATAGATGAAAGGTTGACTTGTTAAAAGATTGTATCAAAGATCCATAACGCCCATGAAAGGCTAAAGTAATAACTAATACCAGGAGTCGTAGATCAGAAGATAGCTTAAGCCTACATAAAGGTTGATCAGAGGGAAGATGAAACAAAAAAGTTACATCAACTAAGTAAATCAAGAGTCTGATTACTGGACACAGACAATTATAGATCTAGTGATTGAGAACATTGTAGGATCACTCTTAATATCAGAAGTACAAGAGATAAATTACACCAACCATATACTATAACAACCCTCAATAAAGCCAGTTAAAAAAGTACCAGTCTCATAAGAAGTCAGTACGAAGCTCCCATCGGATTATGGATGCACCAGAGGTACAAGTATTATAATAGAGCTTTAAGTAATGGACGGGAATTATACCCAGGTGGATCAGAAAAATCACTTCAAGTATTCCATGGTGCAACGTAAGCCCTAGTGGAAATTTATTATGTAAGAAATTTTAAGTTATCAATGGATGATTATAGATCAGCATTGAGGTGAATCAACAATGGATGGGTAAAAGTTGCAAAGTACGAGATGAGATTGGACCATCAGTCTTAAGATGAACAGTAATGAAGAAGCGTTAAAGGATTTAGCTTTATACATATAGGATAAGCAACGAGAGTAACCTGGAGTTCGGTAGCAGACCTCATTAATGATAAATCGAAGTAAGAACTTTGGTATAATATATCCTACTTAGATGTAGTAAAGCTAACAACGCCCAAATGGAAAACTTGACATAATTTTGCATGTTCACAAAGTGAAACCTAGAGATTGGTGAAAAGCTGGAAGAGAAGAGAAAAGTCAGGCGCTCATACAAGTTAGAACCGTAAAGGTTGCATGATAGAAGGTAGCAATAGTTACGATATTAGAAGGATTCCGACTACAAGACGTGGTGTGAGAAAGAGGCTTAAAGGGGGGAATGCCTGACATTTGGGGTTCATTCACAGAACAGTTGCCTAGATGGTAAGACGAGTACTAAAGTATTCGCAAGACCTGCATCAGTCAACATTCGAGGACGAATGTTCTAAAGGGGAGAATGATGTTACGCCCCGCAATATTACGTTGATATTACATCCTGCAGTATTATGTTATGATGATGTTACATTTCGCAATACTAAATTACGATGATGTCGTACCCTGTAGTATTGTACGTTGAATTTGTCATAAGGTAATTGACATCAGTCCAAGTAAAAGATTATTTGGAGATTATAAGGATTATGCTATTTCACAAGTGATGGATAAATTCGTGAAGATGAAAGGCAAAGCAAGTCAAAGAAAATAAATTTTTATCCATGTTTGGCATGTGAGGGCAAAATACGGGTCGAGCGTTAATACCCGATATTTACGGACTAGTACCATACAAGGTACCATGTGACCATGATAGTAGGATGTATAAAGTGTATTAAAAAACTGAGTAGAATTTTAAGTAATTTTAGATAATTCTTAATTATACGGGTAATTGGTTAATTACCAGGTAACAGAATATTACCTAATTAATTAAAGATTGGATAATGATTAAACCATCCCAATATGGTAATTACGTGGCAGCCCCCAAACCTTATGACTCTTAAGTCATTGAATTATAGGTGGCAAGATTTAAATTATGGAATGTGTGGTGGCTAAATGACTAGGTGGCTTATACACTTCATTATGCGACAACGCACTACATTTTGAAGAAACAAATTCTTACTGAACGTTGTCTTTGTGCTTTGGTATGAATTCCTTTTCAACTCATTCTCATTAATTAGCATCATTAATAAAATGCTTCCTGTTGCTAAGTAGTAAGTATGGAAAAATAGTCGAGATGCAGTTTAGGCAAGATATATTTTGAGCTCATATCTTCCTTCAACTAGTGTTTCATAAAGGTCGGCAGTGTAGGGAGTTGATGGGTTATTTGTTCACAAAACCTTATGACATGCTGAATATGCCTCTTACTGATCCTTTTTGGACGTATTTCATACATTATCAAAAAAATGTGGGCAATCATTATTGATTTTAGTTGCTCCTAAGAGCTGGTTCATCAAATGTTCAAGCAAAAGCATAAAGAATGAAATCTCCATATGGATTTTCCCTACTCCAGGTATGTTAAGGCTATCCCTTCTTTCTTTTGACATGATCGATGCGATACGAACAAAACGTGCAAATGCATAACTTCTATAAATGACTCTATTCATAGAAGTATTAGAGATATCTATGTTCTTGAATTTCCATGTGTCATAATATTTTATCATCTGTTCATGGGTCTCAGAAAAATATGAAAGTTAAAAAGAGTTTACTTTATGATATTACTCAAAGGCAAAATGGCCTTATGAATCTCCGAAAGATTTTATTAATGTACTTTTCATGAATTTCATTCATGTGCATTGACCCATGACCAGATGGCGTTATATACGTGTATATATGTAAATATATGTATATAGGATATGGGAAAAGGTTACG
>ML372897.1:22794-39361 GCA_005239525.1 Nicotiana knightiana | reverse complement strand
AATGTTTGTCACTTCTATGGTGTTTTCTTGTTGAATCCTTCCGAATCCTTCCGAATCTCCTCCTTCCTCTCCAAGTTGTGTTCTTTGGTATCTATTTATATGTCTAGGGCGAACCCTAACCATGTAGGAGACTTCTATTTCAACCGGGAAACACTTAAACTCATCAAAACTCGGATTTGGCCGAACTGGGAACCCCGGGCGTTTGGACCCTAAGGCCTGGCTAACGCCAGGCTAGGGCTGGCGTTTCAGCCCTAACGCCTGGCTAACGCCAGGGTAAGGCTGGCGTTTCAGCCCTAAGGCCTGGCTAACGCCGGGTAGAGTCAGGCTGTAGGGCTCTGTCGCCCGGCTATCGCCCGGGTGTCTCCTTTCGCGTATTTTTCGACGTATTTGCATCCCTTTAGCTCCGTTTCCATCTCCAATTCACCTACACATAAAATAAACTCTATTAAGCACATAACAAGTGTATTTTTATCACTAATGCACCTCAAATGTACGGTATATCACATGTTAAACTATGCATTTTAGTCTCACATCACTAAGCCCTGTCACGAACCTTGCATAAGGCTAAGAACTGCCTTCCCATTGCATGAGACTAAGCATTGTCTCAAATCTTGCATGAGGCTAAGCCCTGCCTCCTTAATTGCATAAGGCTAAGCACTGCCTTCCCATTGCATGAGACTAGGCATTGTCTCAAAGCTTGCATGAGGCTAAGCCCGGCCTCCTTAATTGCATAAGTCTAAGCTCTGCCTTCTCCTTGCATGGGACCAAGAATTGTCCCGAATCTTGCATGTGGCTAAGCCCTACTTCCCATTTGCATAAGGCTAAGCACTGCCTTCCCTTTGCATGGGACTAAGCACTGTCCCCAATGTCGCACGAGACTAAGCACTGTCTCTCTTGCATTATTCTCTTCTCTCGGGCTAAGCTCTGCCCTCAACTTCATACAAAACTAAGCCTTGTCTTGTTGCTTCTAGCATCATGTATTTGCACCTCATGGGCTAAAATATCGCCAACTTGTCCGAAGGCGCCATAGTCTGAAGGCACCATCCTCATAGCCGGAAGACACCATGACATGGCCTGGGGATCTCTCAAACTTGCATATCATTATTCAAAGGCGTCATGGTTTGGAGGTACCATTTTCATGGCCCGAGAACATCATTTCATGGCCTGTGAATCATTTACCGCACAATTCATGGCTCGAGACATCATGGTCTAAGAATTTACATCATGTCTAATTTACACAAAGTTATACGCCTATACTTGCAGTACATATTCTGATTTACAGGTGACCCAGTGAGTAACAGTTATCCCAAAAGGAGCAATCCTGCTCCAGTTCCTTCAAATTATTTCGAAACCTGACCGCTCACCATAACCGTTTCACCTATTCGAAACCTTCTGTATGTCCTTGTTATAGCTTCATCGGTTTATTTCGCCGATGGATCCAGAACTACACGCGGCCTGATTCTTATAAAACCAGGGATATGTAGGCAGCTTGAAAACTAGAATGCGGCCTATATCTCTCAGATCACTCTATTCGGTCAAAATTGGCCATCATATCTTTACCCGATAACTCTTTCATCCTTCCCGGGTAAAGAGGGGCAGTTGTTAATACCCAATTTTTTCCTATATTATTTTCAAAATGCATATATATTCTCAAAATAATGCATGAACATCAATTATTATTTTTTCATAATTTTCGGTAATTTTAAATGATTTTTATTTAATTTAATCCATCATTTTATTATCTAAATAATTACTAATTGCATCACAAGTGATTTTATAATAATTTTATTGCTTAATTCATCATTTTATATCTAATTTAAGTTTTAATTATTTTATGCATAATCATATTTACATCTTCAGGTTATAATTGCAATAATAGCCCATGTGTGCATAATTACTTTATTTTTACATGAAAATGGCTTTTTATATTTTATAATATTAAGTAATTATTTTAAATTATTTTCATACATAGATAGATTTTTCATCATTTATTAACTATTTTTATAAATTATTTTTATCAAATTAAATGGGTATTTAAAATATAGCCCCTTTCAATTAATTTTTCGGACCCAATTACTCAGCCCAACACCTAAAATGCCTAACCCAATTACCCAGCACAATTATTAACCCAATACCCTGATCCAATAAACCATAACCCGCCCAGCCTAAATTAATCCTGGTCGTTGATCTCAGAAGATCAACGGTCCAGGATTCATTTTCCTTTTTTAATACACCAAACGACCTAAACCCTACCCAATTCCACAAATTCGCAGCCCTTAAAACCCCTTCCCTCCTATGTTCTCTCTCACCCCCCTTCTAACCCTAGCCCGCCGTCACTGTTATTCCCCACAATTCATGGTTTCCTTCTTCGATTTCAGGCCTTATCCGACCTCATCTCCCTACTGGTATTCGATTTTCATGTTACTTGAGGATAATCTCAAGAAGCTCGAGCCAGATTTGGTTCAAATCTCTCATGTTCTTGATTAATCTGTCTGTATTCACCCCCATGTCTGTGAGTACTATCATTTTTGTATTTTTATGGCTTCAAATCTCTGGTTCAAACCAGATTATCAACCTCTGTTTATTTTTTTGTATGAACCTAACTATTTTTGGCTAAATCAGTTCAGATATCTTTAGATCTGAAGTGTTTTGAGTTTGTTGGTATTTTTCCTGTAAGATTTTTTTCATTTTTACTACTATTGTCAACCGATTTCATTTTTCCCTAAAAGCTAGGGTTTTGATTTTTCAAGAGGTTTCTGCAAAATTGTTTAAAATGTTTAAATGTTTAACTCTAGTTTTCTTCTTTACTGTTGGACTGATTTCTTTTACTTGAGCTTCATCTTTATGTCTTTACACCTTAGGGTTTTTCATTATTTAACTGTTGGTTATAACATTTTGCCCATTTACTGTGGCTTTGTCAATTAAAGTGATTAACTTATTTACTTGCTTAATTAGGGCTCGTAAATTGTGCTTTCCTTTTAAAATTGATATCTCCTTGACAGATTTTTACCTATTCTTTCCTTATGTGCGATTCCTAATTGGTACTACTTGCCTTATTCTCTTGCTAGCCTGATTTCTGTGCTTTGATTACTAAAACCGACCTATAAGTGATATCTGGATTTACTACTTATCTTATTTAGCCTCAATCTTTTCTACTGATTTATTCCGTGAAAGATGCTCCTTAATTTAAGTTACTTACTGTTAATTGACTCATGTTGACCCTAATTGATTGATTGATTGATTTTGCATACCTTTTACTCTACAATATGCTATAAAAACCTTTCACTATTCTGATTTTAACACACGAGCTCACGCTTACAGACTTACACTCACACTTACACACTCTCACACTTTCTTCACTTCACAACTTAAAAAAGCTCTCTGTTTTTCATCGAAAAAACTCTCTTTGTGTTGCTACTCTGGTTTTCGCAATGTTTAGCCGGCTGAAAGCCAAGGCTAAACTCTTTTGATCCAAACTGTCATTACATTCCTGTTTACTTTCTTCCTAACCGGTATGTGTTAACTTCTGTTAACCTATTTATATTATATATGTTATGTGATTAGTTTATTTCAACCTCAACCTGCTTCTGTTTGATACATGATTCTTGTCTGTTATTTTCTCAACTGCTATATCTTAATTCTTGTCATCTTGTTCTGTTCTGCATGTTTATTTCAACCTTAGCATGATTCTGCCTGATCTATGATGCATGTTTACCTCTCTCTGAAACTAGTATGCTCTAGTTCCTACTACCCTATCATGTTCTATGTTTTTGTTTGGTTAGTTATTTCTAACTTCAACATGTTTTCTGTTTAATACATGCCTATATGATTTAACTTAGTGACAAAGCTAATTAGGTTATCTTTAATAATGTGAAACTATGTATAATCAGTTGTAGGTTCCCTGCCCTGCAAGCATGTGTAGCCAATTTAAGTTCCCTTGCTCTTTGTGAATCACTTTGCATACTGGTACGAGTACTTAGTTGAATAAGTACTAATCTGTTTAGACCACGTGCTCTGTTTATTTCTTGGCTCAGCTATATTTGCTACCATGTAGTCTGAACTTATTTCCTTCTAAAAATCAAATTGTTTTCTAAAATTGTCCCCCCTACCCTTCATATACTATTTTCAAGTTGCTACTCTTAGTTATCTAGGTTCCTATCACCCCCAATGTGAGCGGTGGCTAGGGTCCTTGAGACTCCTCTGAACCTGACACATTGAGGCTGGTCTTCCAATCTTTTATGAATTGTTTTCTAAGTGAGGTTCTGGTGTGAGCATTGCCCGGGGTCCCTGAGGCCCTTGAGAACTTTGACACATTAGAAACCTAATTTTATGTGCCATATATGGATCCCATTATGCTTCATACTTGCTTTGCTTGAAGGCCTGGTTTCCAGGTTAATATTGGGCCTGCTAAGGCTCCCTATAGTGTAATGGATAGTATTATGCAATTCATTCATATTGTGTTGTAATAATGTAATAATCTCTGCAATAACAGATCTTTGGTTATTAGTAAAAGCTGGGGGTTTTATATATCTTTGTTCAAAACTCCGTAGAAATCCTGTCTATAGGGTTACTGTGTTGATGGTGTGAGTGTTACTAATCGTTTAGAAATTCTTCCTATAGGATGTTTTTCTGAACTGTTTGTGATAATGTATATTACAGACACTGTCTATAGGTCTTTTGGTAATTCTGTATTAGAATCCATGTTCTTAGGATCTACACATATTTCCAATCTCAATGTGCATTTTTGGTCATGTATATAGGATTCTATTTGTTTGAGCTAATAAAATTTCCTGGAAATTTTCTTTAAAATTATGCCCAATGTGATTAATAGATATCATGCCTATAGGAAATAAAAAATCAGTTTCCACTTAGATGACATGCCTACAAGAATAAAAGGAATCAGTTTCAAAACCTAGAAATCATGTCTATAGGATTTAAACTAATAGATATCATGCCTATAGGGTAAATCAACTGTAAGTTTAGAAATCATGCTTGTAATCAGTTTCAACACTTAAAAATCATGCCTATAGGAGTTAACTAATTCTTCCAAAGTAGAAAGCATGCCTATAGGATCTAAAGAGATAAAAACCTTTCTGTTAAATTCAGTAACTCATTGTTATAGGTCTATAATTAATAGTTGTTGATACCATGCCTATAGGATTCTGTTCTGGTTATCACTTAGGCAAACATTTAGGTTTATTAAGAATTCTAGGCCTAAAACTGTGATCTCTTGCTGCTTGAAATTTGCCCAGATTCAGAACTTAATCAAAATCATTAGGCAAATTGATAGGTCCTGATGCTCGCCTTAAACAAACTGTTTCTCTACATTCTGTTTCTGCTCATCTAGATATCCTGCCTATAGGATCCTAAATTAATGAAATGTGTTGATTGAACTGCGTGCATTTGTTGACTATTTATGGAGGTTAAAATGAGCCTTTAGTTCTCTTCTGTGACAGTCCTATTTGAATTTTGATTGTCGCCTAGCTTTTTCTCATTTTAAGCAACCTAGGTCAGTTTGGAACCACCTTAAATAGAGGTCCTAAACACCTCCAGGACCATAAGAAAGGGACGGGTAGTGCAAGCGTAAGGCACGAGTTAGAAGCTATTAGAACGCTTAGGTAACAACTGAAAGATAGTAAGGGTAGTAAAGGAGATGATGACATGTGTGCTAATACTATGTGTAACACCCCAACCTGGGGAAAGTTACCAAGTATTGCATGGAAATGATCCTATAAGCTAAAAAACTTAGGACCCCTTTAATTCCTGTTTAAAATAATAGTTGTCTAAATTGCTTTGTTTTCCTTTAAAGACTAATTCGCTTAATTAAGTTCGGCCGGGACCTACCGTTGTGGACTTCGAGGGGTGCCTAACACCTTCCCCTTAAGGTAATTTTGAGCCCTTACCTAATCTCTGGTGATGCAAACTAGTTTCATGAGTTAATTACTCTAGGTTCCCTAACGCACCTTAATCCATTAGGTGGTGACTCTTCAAATCCCATATCCCATCCCAAAAGAAAGGGAGTTGTCTCAGAAATGTCGAAACCCCATTTCGCGAGAAAAAAAGGGCGCGACAGGCCCCGATTGGACTTTTTGGCAGATTTTGGGCTTTTGATTAAAGATTCGAACTTTATCGATTGAGTTTGTTTTATTTGTAATTATTTGATGTATTTGAGTTTCTTTTGGCTAGTTTTGAGCCTTTCGGAGGTCAGTACACTCGAGATGGCATTTTTGGAGCATCGCTTAGCTTGCTCAGTATTGGAATTTGGCTTCTTCGAGGTAAATAACACTTCTAAACTTAGTTCTAAGGGTATGAAATCCCGAATTACGTGTTATGTATTTGGTGTTGAGGTGAAGCACATGCTAGGTGACGGGCGTGTGGGCATGCACCATGTGAATTATGGCTCCGCTATTTCTGTGGTACATTGTAGTTAACAGAACTTACATGTAATCATGAAATTTCTAAATACCTGAGCTCTTGAGCTGTGATCCAATTTATAAACCATGCCTAAGATACATGCTTATTATGTTGTGACCCACCAAGGTCATTTCTGCTATTGAGCTATCTGCTTTCATTACATTACATACTCACTCATATGCATTCATATACATATCATATCTCAGTCTCTGTTACCATTTATTGATACATCACATCATTATTTTTGGACTGATTTTCATGTCATTGAAACCCCGAGAGACTGGAGAGATTGATGATTGAGTGAGGCCGATGTCCTGATTGTGAGGATATTTATGGGATTGGGATGCACGCCACAGCATGTTTCATAGATTTTATGCCATGATTGGCTTGATATAGCGCTTGTGCTGAAGGAGCCCCTCCTGAGTCTTTACATACCCCTAGTGAGCCCACGTACCTAGTGAGTGCGAGTGCCGAGTGCCGAGTGTTGAGTGACTGGGTGGACTGAGTGGTTGTGAGGACTGAGTGACTGGGAGGACTGACTGACTGGGAGGACTGACTGACTGGGAGGACTAAGTAAATTGGTACTCTGAGAGTGTGCATATGATTTTATCACTGAGTTGCATCGCATTTGATATGCGCACTTGACATACAGGCATAACGATGTATTTTCCTCAAGTTGTACGTTATCACGTCATTCATGATTACTCACACATATTGACATATGGTCATAGTGATATATGTTACACTGGCTATCTGGAAAGATAAAAAAATGGATCATCTTATTTATTGTTGAAAGGATTTTTGGGAAAAGTTACTGTTTCAAACTTACTCATATTTTTTGACGATTTCGGTAAAGGATTTTGGTCTCCACCGACATACTTAAAAAGCAGAACTATTTTTGGAAAACTACAAAAAAACTGAGCAATTTATCTCTGAGTTACTTCTTTATTTATTTGCTTTACATTTTTATGAACTGTTGTTGGCTATTGGTCACCCGACCTTTGTTCCAGCTCGTCACTACTTTCAGCCTAAGGTTACACTTGTTACTTAATGAGTACATGGGGTCGGTTGTACTCATACTACATTCTGCACCTTGCGTGAAGATGTTGGATGTTGATGTTGCTGTGTTTGATGGGAGTTGGATTTGAAGATGTACCTGCATTCCGGTGGTAGCTGCCTCTTGTTCATGGTAGCTTTAGATTATTAAAAATTTGTCTATGTACATTTCGAACAGATGATGTATTATTTCATACCAACTTTGTAAATTCCAATCATAGAAGCTCATAATTTGTACTACCAGTTCTTGGTGTGCTGATGATTGGCCAGTCTGGAGGACTTGAGGTGGAATTTGGCTGTAGCTTGAGCTCGGGGATTTCGGTTGTGTGAGCACGTGCTTTTGGACTTATATTTTTGGTAGTGTCCCTATGAGCGGAATTCGTGGCTTGATGAGTGGCTGGATGGATACGTGATGAGTATGATGTGACTGCGACATATGTTCATATGGTTTTAGTATAACGAGAAGAGTTTTCTTGAGATGTATAAAGGACTATTGGGTGTTTTGATTTCTGTCTTGATCTGACGTATTGGCTCGAGTTATGGGGGTGTGAGGGAACCTTTCGTGTTGTTTAATTGTGGAGTGAAGTAGGTTCTCATGACTTGTTGGTGAGTTCAGACTCAAGATGATTAAGTGATTGCATAGTAGTTGTGGCTGTGAGAGGGTATAAAGAGATGTTAGTTGAGGCTAATCAAGTGGGTTACAACCTGCAAGGTAATCTACGAATATGTTATCCTTATGATGTTGTGCGGAGGAATTATTTTCTACCAGTGGGTTATATTATTTGAGTTTGTATTGGTTGTAATAGTTGACATGACCGTCACGAGGACGAATGCGAGATTTGCAGATCATTTAAGGTATTAGATGGTTTGTGTTACATGAGCTTATGGAGGATTTAGTTGAATCTCACTGTGGTATTATAGCAGTAATGGGGTATGGTTATTGTAAGTAATCATATGTTTTATTCCATTGCTTTGAGCAAAGTGGGGGAGTCTTCTATCGACGAGTTGATTGTATGGTTATGTGTTGTATTGGTTTCAGTTTGAGGTATACTGGTGAATCAGTTATGACTTGCAGGGGTTGAGATTGGGGATGACTCGATTAAGGGAATTTCTTGATACTGGTTGTATTACACTCTATGGGTATATAGGAATCATGGAATGATTGAGTGATTATTCGTGAAGGATGTAGTGTGCATGGAGTAGGAATTTCCTTGGTTGCGTTAAGGTGGGGTTACTTCTTTGGGTGTCATCATGTTAATGGGGTACAATTCGTTTGGTCCGTTTGATGCGGTGCAATTGAGATTTGAGCAGAGTGGATGACTCTCGAGAATGGTTTAATTGGATTCAAGATTTATATGTAGCAGTTAAGAATTTCGGATTGGTATATGGCTCGGATCTGATATTTGCATTAGATGGTGTCGAGACTCGCTGTATTTCTATATCCTTATGGATTCTACATTTTAGTATTAGGAAGATGAAGAAAACGACTTTAGATTCGGAGAAGGTCTTTTCAGAGTGGGTATCTTGGTTGTGGTACTTTTGGGGTGCTGGAAAGAGAATTCAGCGGCTTATGGGCCTTACGAAGGGGTGGTTTTATGCTAGAGTTTGTGGGGTGAATTTTGGTTAAGGATCATGGTGTTCTAGTAAGGAGAAGTATCAATTTGAAGTTTTGGAAGTATCTCGGAGAAATAGGACAACTTGGTAGTAAGATGGATTAGCACAATAGTTGATACGATTGGTTCTTTGGGTACTTATGATGTGGTGAGTCTCTACAGGTGTTTTGTGGCAATGCTCTTGGGTTTTGGCGACCTGTGTGGCTTGGAGAAGTTAGAGAGATTCATATTTGATGACTTGGTCATGTGTATATGGGTTTCAAAGTGTTCTCAATGGGTTTTACCATGGTTCGAGGTGTATATTTCCTACTAGTGTAAGGAACATGTTGCGTATTGTATTTTCTCCTGAATGAGATCAAATGTAAGGTTCCTGGCTCATTGAGAACATAATTTTCTTGTGACTTAGAGTTTATAATGAGACTCTCGTACTTTTCATATGATGGCATGATTGATGTTGTGTGTTGTGTGGGATCGAGATTTACAGGTGCAAGGTCACAGGTCAGTTTTGAAGGGAAGGTCATAAATCCTTAGGTAGCATGGACTATTTCAAATGACTAGGTGAATGATATTATTACTTGGTATTACCTGAGAAGGGTGCACATTTCAAAAGGCGCATTATGTATTAACTAACGTATGCTTCATCGGTATTGCGGTACTCGCCCGGTTGATCTACTGCTGATATTAGGATTTATTGCTATGTTGCACGGAAGAATTATAGAAGTATTCTGCGTGGGATGATCATGTATGATAGATGTGTTAGACATTCGGGCAGTGGAGTTGGGACCAGATATGGTGATTTGTGTGTTCTATGGATTTGGAGACTGGGAGTTCTTAGAAGCAGATTGTTTCGTGGTTTTGGACTGTGAAGTTGTGGCTAGAGCAAGCCAAATGATAGTAAGTGTTATGATTCATTCATTGTGGACCTTCAGATGGATATTTATCTATTTTGTGGATTACCAGAGTTGATTTGGGGACCGTTGGTAAGCCAATGAGGATGTGGATTCTACATAGGGTAGGATTGGTTGACTCCATACTGCTACTGTTCAGGGATGTTCCATTCGGTTGGTATTGAGCTTATTCGTGTTCTGATTTGGTACTATGAGTTACTCTTCTATGTTACGAAGGGTTATGATTTGTTGGTTATATTCACACATAATGCAGTTCTGTTGGGGCCTTATAGCGGAATTTGAGCGAGATGTGTATTTGGTTGATGCATAATTGATTGCGCATTGGGGGATGTTCTTTCCGGTCTGTGGTATTGTTTTATTGGTTCCTCAGTGGTTATGGTCATGCACTTGGGGTACTTGATGTCGAATTGCGCGTGGTTATTGATTTTGAGTATAGAGCTGAGGTATTTCATACGAACCAGTGTTTGGATGGGGTCACGCATTGCAGCGTAGTTATGTTGGGATACGATCTTTTGTGTTAGATTTGTGTGTTATGGTTATACGGTATGTGATGGGCTTTTAGCATTGCGCTGTGGCGGTATTTGTTGAGCTTGCGAGATGGTTCTCCCATATGAGTCATTTTCCATGTTTTAGTACATTTGAATTATTGCGTATGGGTGCATGGATTGCACGGTTTGTGGCTCTGGGTAGTATTGGTGTTTCATGTCGGATTTGATTGCATTATATTTGGGGCTCTACGTATGGATGATATCGAATTTGATTGCAGTATATTTGGAGGGATAATATCGAAAGTAGGCATAGAAATTGGCTATAGTTCTTACTGAAGGAGAGGGAGATCCATGACTTGTTGGTCTGATGAATGGTTATGAGTTTTCGCGTGTTTCTTTCATCATCGGAAGTGTACAAAGATTTTAGGATGAGGTTAGTTTGACATGAGGTTTATTACCGTAATTGGGTTGTTTTGGGCAAATACTAAGATTGGAGATGTTACTATGAGCATTTGAGTTGTGCGGTATATCATATGATTACATCTTAGGTTATGGTTATGGCTTGATACAACTTGTTTAGACTTATTCAATGTGTATATGCGAGATGCGGGCCTTATAGGAAATTTCAGATATTGGGAATTGGATTCTAAGGTTTATGATCTAAGGTTGGAGTAATGATCCTTAGTATGTTGTGTTGTCGGGCCTATATGGGATATGGTGACGTGGAATCACTCCCGGGCATGTGCATGGTAAGGTTACATGGTGAATTGATGGCTTAAGAACAACTCTGGGAACGTCCGAGGACGAACATATGTTTAAGTGGGGGAGATTCTAATGACCCGACCGGTCGTTTTGAGCATTTGCACTTTGCTCGGTAGTTTGTGGGCATGAGTAGCTCTGTATGATGTATTATGACTTGTGTGAATCGTCAGTTTTGGTTTTTAGGTTATTCGGAATTGATTTGGAAGATGATTCTCAACTAGGAAGCTTTAAATTGGAAGAGTTGACCAAGGCTGACTTTTTAGTATTTGACCTCAGATTAGAGTTTTGATGGTTCCGTTAGCTCCGTGGGTGATTTTGGAATTAGGAGCATATCCGGATTGGGATTTGAGGTCCATAGTTGAATTTTTCTTGAAATGGCGAAAGTTAGATTTTTGGAAAGTTTGACCGGGGGTGGACTTTTTGATATCGGATTCGGATTGTGGTTACGGGAATTGGTATAGATTCATTATGTCATTTGAGACTTGAGTGTAAAATTTGGGTTCATTCTGGATGGTTTTGATAGGTTTCGGTGTCGGTTGTGGAATTTGATAGTTTCAAACTTCATTAGGCTTGAATCTATGTGCAATTCATGTTTTTGATGTTATTTGAGGTCATTTGAAGTCTCGACTAAGTTTGTATGATGTTTTAAGACTTTTGGTATATTTGGATGGGGTCCCGAGTGGATCAGGTGTGTTTCGGACGAGGATCAGATCATTTTCGTTTCATAGTGCATTGCTGAAGGCTGCTAGTTCTGGTGTTTCCGCATCTGCAGAAGAATGGACGCATTTGTACGTCCGCAGATGCGAAGAGTTGGTTGTAGAAGCGAATGAAGGCGTGGCTGGAATAGATCGCAGAAGCGGGACTTTTAGGCGCATCTGCGGTCCTGCAAAAGTGAAGATCTTAGGCGCAGCAGCGAGATTTAGTGCAGAAGCGTGTTTGGCTTCGGACATGCGGTTGCGCAGAAGCGGATGGAGATCCGCAGGTGTAAGGGGTAAGCTGGCTAGTGAAGTCCGCAGAAGTGACGTCGCAGAAGAAGCAAATGTGCCGCAGGTGCGAAAATGCTGGGCAGAATGTTATAAATTGAGGCTTTGGTTCTTTAATCATATTTTGAGATGTGGGACTCGGATTGAGGTGATTTTTGGAGCAATCTTCATCACAAGGAATGGGGTAAGTGTTCTACATTTGGTTTTGATCTTATTTCATGAATCTATCTTCATTTTTGGAATTGGTTGATGAACTTTAAAGAGAAATTTGAGGTTTTAGCCTGAAGTTCCATAATGTGAATTTTTGAGTTTTTAAACATCGATTTGGAGTTGGATTTGAGTGAAACTAGTATGGTTGGACTCGTAATTGAATGGGTTGTCAGATTTTGTGAGTTTTGTTGGGTTCCTAAGTGTGTGCTCGGTTTGGACATTTTGGATGATTTTGGGATTTTGATTAAAGATTCGACCTTTATTGATTGGGTTTGTGTCCTTGGGCATTATTTGACGTATTTGAGTTGATTTTGGCTAGTTTTGAGCCGTTCAGAGGTCAGTACGCGCGAGATGGCATTTTTTGGAGCATCACTTGGATTACTCGGTATTGGAATGTGGCTTCTTCGAGGTAAGTAACACTTCTAAACTTAGTGTTGAGGGTATGAAACCCCAAATTACGTGTTATGTGTTTGGTTGACAGGTGTGTGGGAATGCACCGTGTGAATTATGGCTTCGCTATTTCTATAGTACTGTGTAGTTACCAAAACTTACATGTAATCATGAAATTTCTAAGTACCTGAGCTCTTAAGTTGTGATCCATGTTAGAAACCATGCCTAGGATACATGCTTATTCTATTAGGACCCACCGAGGTCATTTTTGCCATTGAGCTATCTGCTTTCATTGCATTACATACTCAGTCATACACATTCATATGCATATCATATCTCAGTCTCTGCTACCATTTATTGACACATCACATCATTATTTTTGGGCTAATTTTTCATGTCATTGAAAGCCCGAGAGACTGGAGAGATTGATAACTGAGTGAGGTCGAGGGCCTGATTGTGAGGATATTTAAGGGGTCGGGTTGCACGCCGCAACATGTTTCATTGATTTTATGCCATGATTGTCTTGATATAGCGCTTGGGATGAAGGAGCCCCTCAGGAGTCTGTATGCACCCCCAGTGAGCGTAGGTACCTACTGAGTGCTAGTACCGAGTGCTGATTGACTTGGAGGACTGAGTGGCTATGAGGACTGAGTTACTGGGAGGACTGAGTGAATGGGAGGACTGAGTAACTGAGAGGACTAAGTGAATTGATACCCTGAGAGTGTGCATATGGTTTTATCACTAAGTTGCATCGCATTTTACATGCACACTTGACATACAAGCATATCGATGTATTTTCCTCATGTTATACAGTATCACGTCATTCATGACTTCTCACACATATTGACATATATGCATAGTGATATATGTTACACTAGCTACCTGGAAAGAAAAAAATTAAACATCTTATTTATTGTTGAAAGGATATTTGGGAAAAATTACTATTTTCAAACTTACTCATATTTTTCGACGATTTCAGTAAAGGATTTGGGTTTCCACTGACATGCTTGAAAAGCAGACCTATTTTCTAAAAAGCTACGAAAAATTTGAGCAATTTATCTCTGAGTTACTTCTTTGTTTATTTACTTTACGTTGTTATGAACTGTTGTTGGCTATTGGTGTTGGACTCGACATTTATTCCAGCTTGTCACTACTTTCAAACTAAGGTTAGGTTTGTTTCTTATTGAGTACATGCGGTGGGTTGTACTAATACTACACTTTTGCACCTTGCATGCAGATGTTGGCTGCTGATGTTGTTGTGTTCGATAGGAGCTGTATTTGAAGATGTACCTGCATTCCGGTGGCAGATGCCTCTTGTTCATGGTAGCCTTAGATTCCTAATAATTTGTCTATGTACATTTCGAATAGATGATGTATTATTTCATACCAGCTTTATAAATTGCAATCTTAGAAGCTCATGATTTGTATTACCAGTTTTTGGAAATGTATAAGTTTAAGATATCTTTTTACTTAAATGTCTTATCATCCTCATTTGAAATCTAATAGTTGTTAACTGGCTTACCTAGCGGGTTGGGTTAAGTTTCATCACGACTAGTTAGATTTTGGGTCGTGACGTAAGGGGAGGCATTTTACATATGCCTCAGCGAGGCGTAAACCTCAATAGTATTTAATGTTAATGTTGGCAGAATAGCCTGATAGACCCTTGTACTTGTACCGATTTGACATCCTGGTCCTCCTATTTCACTTGTTTTCATCCAGACACTTTAACTTGATCAAAGCCTATATTGTAAACACCTATGATCATTGACCAAGTACATGTGGCAACAAAATGGGTGAGTTGGACAAAATGTGTGTAACTCACGCGGACAACGAGCATGAATATGAACTTTTGAACAAGAGAAATTTAAAATAAGAAGAATAATTATTAAAATAAGAATGAAAATATAAATATAAAATAAGTATAAAAAAAAGAGCGAAAGTGTTCTTCTCCGCACCCCTCCCTATTTCATTTAATTTTTTATTAGCTTTTTCTCCCCCCTCGTTTTCCTTTTTCCCTGTTCGTTGCTTCTTCTTCTTCTTCTTTCCCACTATCCTTCGCTCCCTCCCCCTTCAAAAGAAAAAAAATAAGACAATCCCTCAAAATTCCTTACTAAAAGTGGTTTATGCTATCATAGATTTATTTTCTTCCATTTTCATTTAATTTTGACCTTTTCTAGTCGTGAAACCTCCCAATCCAACTTCTTCTTTCTCTCCTCCCCCTTCTGGCTGTTAACATCTCAACCCCTCCCCCAATCCAGCTTCACAAGTAGACAACATCCGACTCCGACGATGCCTTGATAGTCGATGCTAAGAATAATGTGGCGCTGATCTGAGAGCACCACAAAAAAAAATCAGAAAAATAAAAAAAAAATAAAAGGGGAGTTCAAGAAAGATTAATGGTCCAACTGTTTCTAGTCTTGGTTCAGCTGTTAAAGATAATCCTAGTAAGAAACTAAGAATATTAAAAATATATATATAATTATTCATCGACGAAATGGTGAGACAGAGAAGGCAAATGAGAATGGAGAAGGAATATGAGACGGCAAGGGAGAAGAAATATGTGCACTGCTAAACACAAGGCATCGCTAATTTGAGAGAAGGGGGACGAGATGAAGGCATTAATTTTATTTTTCTTTAAGGAAATAGCATATAATAAGTGTTTCTAGTAGATTAACATATTTACGAATCCCAATCCTAAAAATATAGCATCCCACTTTTCTTTACTGCCCAGGACTTCGATACAATTAGAAATTAGGTGGAAGAATAATGTTTTTAGCATTAGAATTTCACACTTGTATCCCTTTCAACGCCATGTAAAGCATCTCTATTAATCAAGTAAACCTAGGTTAACACTGCTTCAGACCATAAAGACTTTTGAAGATTCATCTCAAAGGAAGGTGCCCTAATAACTTCCAATAAATGTCTCATTATAAAAAATGACGTGGAATATGATGTGTCATCCACGTCAAGCAAGTGATATACACACATAGTCAGAAGTACTTAAAATATAGCTTTGATCGAGTTAAAGTGTCTGGATGAAAACAAGTGAAGTAGAAGGATCGGGATGAGAAACCTAAATAAGTGAAAGAGTCTACCAGGCTATTTTTGCCTTTAATATTTCATAAAATAATATAATTACAGTAAATATTATTAAATAGGTAAAATTGCATAAAAGTTGAAAAAAATTATAAATAAGTGACAAATATATATATATATATATATATATATATATATATATATATATATATATATATATATATGTAGATGTTCTCTATCCCCACAAAAGAACTAGTCAACACAATCCATTATATGCTACTTACAAGCACAAGTAACTTGAGTTGAAAAGAATAATATTTTCTACATGGAGGAACATAAAGGATGATGAACTTGCAATTTGAACTTTGAATTTGCTCCTATGGAGGAGAATGAGTTTTTTTTTGTATTTGCAAAAAAAAAACATTGGTTGTTCGTTGCTTTTGGAAGATAGTAGCAAACCAGTAGACAAGATAAATAATTGGGAAAGACAATAAATTAGGGCTTCTAGCAGTAAAAAAAAAAAAGTTTTGACTTTTAAATTTTATATTGCATTTTCTTTTTAAAACTTTTGAGTAATTACAAGATGACTTTTGAGAATTTGGGTATTATATTAAGGACTTATTCAACAAATTTTGTTGTAATTTGAAAAAATCTCTTGAGCTTACAACCCACTACAAAAACTTGCCCCAACGCCCGGGCGTACGCCC
>ML372897.1:0-22455 GCA_005239525.1 Nicotiana knightiana | reverse complement strand
CCCCCCCCAAATCTTCACCTCGGGGTATTTTTGGTGCGCCTCGCCCTGAAATCGCCTTTTAAAATATTGATTTGGAAAGCCACCTAGGAATTGGATTTTGGTGTAGTTACACAATTACACAGTTTGGCATATATGTTTGACCAAGTAATTACTTGATCAACATGGAATTGGGTGTAACTACACTCTCCAATTCTAACGGGGAGGTGAGAATTGATGGTTTTTACACTAGGTAATTACAGGGTTACTTTGTAATTTCTTTTTTTCTTTTTTTGGAAATCCACTAGGCAGTGCCTAGGGCTAGTTTTTATATATATAAAACATAAAAAACAAAGTCATATGTTGTCCTACAATAAGTAAGACTATACGGAATGGTAAATACAACTACCATGTTATCAGATTTGAGTAAAATACCCAAACTTGATAGTACACCTTGAAGCTAAAGTCATAAGGAAAAAATCTAATATATAAACTAGCATAATGAATGTTTGCACTGCCCAGCATCCCTGATTTCATGAATAGCCTTTGAACGATAAGCATTTTTGGTTGCACAAATAGCCTACTTCCATATAAGTATACCACCAGTGTTCTACGTAAATGAACCAGATATTGTTTTCATCTTTCCATGAACTTTGTGCTTCCATTATCACTGATCCTGAATTCAGTACCCAGCATGTCTGGGTTCCAACCATGAATTTCCATCTCCATGAAAAAATCTGGGAAGTTCGTGACATGTTGTAGCAAAAATACACTGCCCAAGTTACAAGTGCAGTGACTTTGCTCCACTTTTTGGATAACTTCCTTTGATTATTTCGTGGAATATTTGATGATGTTCTTCCTGATGCGATGAAGAAAGTATTTTAGTATGGGAGTTATCCATTATTATTCCAACAATACCCGTGTGAAGCTGCCAAATGAAGCATGTTGGAGATGTGGGCATTTCAGCTATGTTGTTTTTGTCTTCCTTGTCGTTTGGTATCCCTTTATTTTGTGTTGATATCATAGCATGATGTGATATCTCATGTATAGTAGAGAGGTGCTGCATTGGAGAATTGTTACTAAAATGAGCCAAAATGCCCATATTTAGTCTCCAAATCCGGTGATGAAGTGTATATGAGCTTATGATTTTTTAGCTTCTCATGCTTGTGCTTTCCATCTTTCCTTATTCAAGGGAATGAGCATAAAATGTTAATACCACCCATAGAAGTCGTATTAAATGGAAAGGCATGAGCACAGTAACATCTCCTGCAAAACAGAAAACAAGGTTAGTAAAATAAATGATCGCCACCATCTCCTCCTCAAGGATTTGATGGTGTTGATCCTGCCAATTCCCCAGCTCCCTTCCTACTATTCTTGCCTTCATTTTCCTCTCCCCCCTACTTCCTTGCTACCTTGATTCTCAAATATGGACATTGAATTTTATCCCCATTCACTAACCTCCTACCTTGAGCATCGAGATGATGAAAAGAGTGACATTCTATGTATCCATGATCCAGTGCATAGTTTGCCAAATGGTCCGTCAATTGATTCCCTTCTCGATATATATGTGATACTCTACCATTGCATATGCTCAAAATTTTCCTTATTTCCTCCACATCCTCTTCAATAACCCAAGGTAGCTTCCACACTCCTTCAATCACATTCTTGAGCATCAAAGAAACCGTTTGTAACCATATATTTGGTATGTCATTGGTCAAGCAGTACTTCAAAGCCTCCATTATTGCAATATCTTCTGCTTGTGTGTTTGTCACCTCCAGGATCTCTTTACCCATTGAAAATACCACATCACCTAATTCATCTCTCATACAAATCCCAATCGTACTCCTTCCTGGATTACCCCTCGAGGCCCCATCAGTATTGATTTTGGTCCACCCTTGCCTAGGGAATTCCCATAGCACTTTGTTGATCTTCAACTTAGGAGTAAAGTTTTCCATCATTCTCAAGATATCAGGCCATCTATATGGAACACTGGCATTGCTTGGCTTCCTTACTTTAATCAGAGACTGAATTGTGGTGCAAATCTAGAAAACTACTCCATTGGTAGACACCACAGCTCCATGTTTGTAGCTATTTCTCCTCTTCCACAACTCCCATACTATAATACTAAGCAATGCGTGAAATATAGGTTTGAGTCTTGGAATTACCTCAATAGTCCAACACTTAACAATGACTTGGTGTAAGCTCAATCCTTCAATGGACAAACCAGCATGAGAAAAGAAGTATGTCCACACCCTTGAAGCCGTAAGAGAAGCGAAAAATACGTGAGCTACTGTCTCTTCCTTTGGAGCAACACAACACCAACACTTTGATGGCATGAAATATTCCATTCTTCTTAGAGTATCATCTAGAGGTATCTTACCTTTCCATAACTTCCACATGAAAAAAGAAATTTTGAAAGGTTTTCCCCTAATCCACATATTGGCGTAGGTTATAGCTGGATCTTTTCTCCTACGTAGATACTCCCAGGCAAACTTCACCGTGAAATCACCCCTATTTTCCAAGGTGCACACTGGTTTGTCTAGTTCATTTGGCAAGGCTGGGAATGCTACATTATGGACAATATGTGTAGCCAATTTCTCCGGCAGTACCTCTCTAATCCTCTCCTCATCCCACACTCCATCGATCATAACATCATACACATTGTGAACTGCTTCATCAACTATGAAATTTGGAGGTGTGACAAAGTAAAGAGATCCCAATCCTGTCCAATGTCAAACCAAAAGAGGGATGATCACATTTTTGGCCTCCATACTATCAAATGCTTCACAAGATCCCTACACTCCAACATTTTCCTCCACACATGAGACCCATGTCTCCATGGTCCTACGATGGCATTCAGTTTCTTGCAGTACTTTTGGCTCATAAAAGAGCTCCACAAGGATGGCTTGGTTCTAAGATTCCACCATAATTTACAAAACAGGGCCTTAGACATGTCATATAAAGATCAAAATCCTACACCTCCTTCCTCATAAAGTAGGAATGGATTATCCCATGATGCCCAATGTCTAGCCCTTCCATCAATGGAATTACTCCAATAAAATCTAGCAAATATCTTGTGAAGTTTATTAATCACATTGGCAGGTGGATTTACGCGGAAAGTAAATGCATGGGCATGCTTTGTACAACAGTGGTGATCAACACTGCCCTCCCTCTAATAGATAATAATTTACCTTTCCAAGCTTGCAACTTGTTAAGAACCTTAGTGATTAATCCCTCATAATAATCCATCTTTCTCCTTGTATAAAAAATAGGGCAACCAAGGTATGTGAATGGGAAATCTTGCCTCCTAATTTCAGTTATTCGTTCAATCTTCTCCACGACTTCATCACTTGTTGAATGGTGTACATACACAGTTGATTTGTCCTTCTTGATCATTTGTCCAGAAGCAACTTCATAAGCATTCAAAACCTCCATAATTAATCTCAATGAAGTTGCATCTGAAGAGGAGAATATAATAGTATTACCCGCATATGCTAGGTGGTTGATTTTAGGACTCCACTTAGGCAATCCAAAGCCACAGAAATACAAATTCAAATGGAGTGCATTCAACCCTCTAGATAATGCTTATGCTGCCAGTATAAACAAAGAAGGTGACAATGGATCACCTTGCTTCATACCCCTGGTTGATTTGAAAAAACCATGAGGTTGCCAATTAACAAGGACTAAATACCAATTGTTGGATACAATTCCAAAGATCAATCCAATAAATCTTTCTGAGAAGCCCATCTTCCTCAAGGTTTTAGTGAGAAACAACCAAGATAGCCTATCATATGCCTTCATCATATCTAACGTGATCACCACATTAGGTCCTTCCTTGGTTCATAACCTTATATCAGTGACGATTTCCTGAGTAAGCAGTACATTTTCAACAATACTTCTACCCTCGAAATTATTTTTCTTGTGAAATTACTCAAACTAATTGGACTCATATCTGAGAAAGTCTTGACCTCCTTCTTCTTGGGCAGTAACACTAAATTTGTGTGCGTTACAAATTTAGGGAGTTCTTGACCACTGAAAAATTCTCTCACCAAATCTACCACATCTTCACCAATAATTTCCCAACAAGCATGGAAAAATTTCCCATTGAAACCATCAGGTCCCCTTGCACTGTCTCCATTCAACCAAAATACAGCCCTCTTGACTTCATCTGATGTAGGTTGTATATTATGCATGGAATTTTGTCTATCATTGAGCTTTTATGAAACTAAATCTAGTATCCTAAAGTCAGTAGGGATACTCGATTCATGAAAATGCTGTTGATAAAAATGAATTGTTTCATTGGCCATTTCCTCAGTCCCCTCGATCCAATTTCCATCTCTATCTTGTATCATTTTAAGTTTTAGCCTCTTTCTTTTACCATTCACGTGTTCGTGAAATAGTTTTTTATTTCTGTTTCTATCTTTATACCAAGCCATACCAGCCTTTTGTTTCTAAAATGCTTCCTCTAAAGCCCATACACGGATCAGTTCAGCTTGAACCCTTTGCAATGTCTCTTGATTCTGAATTGTAGGATGTAGCTCAAATTGTGTCTCATGTACCTTTACAGCCTCCTCCAAGCTGGCTAATTTCTGAAATATGTCCCCAAAGGTTGTCTTACTCCATGTTGATAATGCCTTCTTCAATTTCTTCATCTTGTAGTTGAATAGAACAAAAGGGTTTGCATGAAAATTTGCTTTCTAATTCTCTTTCACAACATCCATAAATGATTCATGCTTGATTCACAAATTAAGAAATCTGAATGACTTCTTAATTAGACCAAAATTGAGGTTATAACAAAGGAACATAGGGTAGTGATCCGAGCCAATCTTTGGTAGATGACTAATCTCCAAGCCTGTCCAAAACTGCTGAAGTTCCATATTACCCAAACATCTATCCAACCTTTTGAATATGCAATCTTCCTCAGCTCTCCCATTCCACTAAGTATAGATGCTCCCTTTGAACCCAAGATCAAAACATTTTCATGTATTAATAAAATGCCTGAAATCATCTATCTCATCGATGTGTAAAGGAAGTCCTCCAAACTTCTCTTCTTCATCCCATATAACATTAAAGTCTCCACCAACAAGACATGGTAATGCCATGTCACTAGCTAATGAGTAAAGAGTATCCCATAGTTCAATCCTTTGAATCGCATCACATTTGGCGTATACCAATGTAATGATCAACTCTCATTGCTCATCAATGTCAATAAGCTTTAGTGTAATTTGCTGCTCCATATTAAACAAGATTTCAAATTCGTACCTCACATCAATGAATAACCAAATCTTGTTAGAACCATTCCCCACTGCTTGTTCAAATCCCAATCTCCTCCTATATCGATCCATCTTCTTTTCTTGTTGCTTTGGTTCCATTAAAGCAATAAAATGAAATTGGTATTTCCTATCCATTGTGATGACCCTTTCAAAGGCCTGCATTGTATTAACTGACCTAATATTCCAAATCAGAGCATTCATCATTGATTATTTGATTTGGATATGGTTCTCCTCGTTTGAACTCCAGGAGCTTGAACCCATAAATTATCCTTTGTCTACTTCTTTTTACCTCTGCCCGCTGATCTTCCCTTTTCTATTTGCCTTGGTGAGATGTCTCTTTGCCTAGCTACATTCAAGAAGTTTTGAGTAGTTGACTCAGCATCCATATCTTTCCCTTTTGATCCCTTATGTTGCTCCTCATCTCCTTCATGTTCTTGAGTAGTTAGGTGATTCTTGGTAGGTTTAGGGACAATGTTTCTTGTAGTGTTATCCTTTTGAACTCCAGGTAGAGTTATTGGATTTTTAGGACTTGCAACAGCTCCAATTTTCACCTTTATATCTACTGCACTAACTCCTTGAGATATAGGTTTTAGTTTCTGCTGCACTTCCACATCCAGCTTCTTCATTGCACCTAAATTCACCTGCTCCTCTTCTCCTGGGTCTAGTATTGGAACTGATGGACTTTTAGGGATATGTGTAGGATGATTTTCTGGTTCAAGTTTCTTTGAGGAGTTAGGGTTAGGGTTAGGGTTAGGTTTAGATTATGGATTGGTGTAGACTCAGGGTTTGGGCTGCTGTTTTGTTGGTCATTAGAGTGGTTGTGCGGTTTATTATGCTAATTGCTTCACATTGTTGTCTCCTTCAGTATTCTGCATCTCAATTCTATCACTCTTTCCGTTCACACTTTGGTCCTCTACCTCCGGCTCATCTTCATGTACTTCTTGTACATCTTCATGCCCTTTAAGAAACTCTCCTTCATCAGAATCCTCTTCTGTTTGCTCAGCCCACAACCTACCTCCTACAAAGCTCACACGTTTGTTTACATCTCCCTTCTCAGGTAGAACATTGGTATCCAAGGATTGCGATGGAAATTCCTGACAAGAATGATTTGTATTGACATTATGGTCAGCAAAATTTCTATTGACCCATTGTGATGTCGTCTCATTAATCCTATTCCCTTTAGCAGTAGCACCGGTACCTTCCTTAGCCATATCAATCCTAGGATCATTAGGATTAAATGGAGTTGTTGTTCTATTTAACTTACCAGTACTACAAGGGCTAGGTCTAGGACTTTTCCTTACAGTCTCTTGATCTATGAGTGCCAGCTATTTTGCTCGACCAAAGCAAGCTTTTTATTAGATAAATTCTCTCCAGATTCCTCCATCAAAGCAGCAAATTTGTTTGCAGTTTGCACATCATTAACTGGGACTATTTCCTTTCAAGTGTTGGCATTGTTTTGATTGTCCTGCTGAGTCCTATTTTTCTTGACTCTGTTATCACGAACCTCTTTCCATTGTCCTCCCATATTTCCCACAACTCTCCCACTCGATAAGATCATGATAGGTTGTTTGCCATTGTTACCTTTTTTCTGCCCAGTCACCTCAACTTCTCCTCCACCTTGCACTTCTTGATTTTCTTGAATTTCTTGGTTTCCATCTTCTTTGTTATCCATCAATTCTGGATGGATTCTCCAACACTCAAATTCATCATGTCCTTGTAGTTTGCATGTTTTGCAATACTTAGGGAGATAATCATAATGGATTTTCACCCATTCAGTACGTACTTCACTAGTAGCCTCATTAACTATGTCCATTCTAACCTTTTTCGGTAAATCTGCCAAGAGATCAACCACCACTTTCACACGAGCACAACTTGGCCTTGTTTTATTAATAGTTTTCAAATCCAAATTGAGAGGCTCCCCTACTACAGATGCTAATGAAAATAGACATTCTTTGACAAAAAAAGTAGGCAGTAAATTAGGAAAAGAAATTCATGGCATTGCCTTAGGTGTTTCTTCTCCAGCCTTAAACTTTGAATCATATAATAGCTGCCTCATTTGATACTCATAACCATCCTTAGCTTTGAAGTAATATGTACTCTTAGTTGTGATCTTAAGATAGTCCTCACATAATGTCAATCGAATTAAAACATGCCTATCTCTCAAGAATCCTATATTACATTCTCCTTTGATACCAACCTGTGCTGGGATGATTTTACGAAGCTCGTTTAAATCTGACCACCTATAGGAAAATTTTCCTACTACGGAAAATTGAAGACCCTCAATTACATTCATCCTATCCACTTCTTCTTATGCAAATTTCACCATAGGTTCTCCATGTAAGAAAGTAACACGACGAAGAGATATAGGTTCGATTGTTGTGTTACGTCCGTGCATGGCAGCATCAATTGTAGAAGGTTTCAGAATTTTCGAGTAATCTAGTGGTTGAGAACTGTTGTTTGATGTCGTGGGGGGTTGGGTAGAGGTGGAAGGAGGCAGACCAACCGGTGTAGGGGGTTGGCCGCCGGCCAGATTCGCCATGGCAGCGAGCAGTGAAGAAATCGCCTCTATCACCAGAGCTCACCTTAGGGTTAGGATAACAGTATTATATTAGAATTGTTTTGTTTTTAATTTATCTTCTTTATAACTTTTTATTTCTTTTTAATTGTTATTTTTTAGAATATACTCTTTGTACATTATTTATCTATTATTTCTCTGCCTTTACTTCTTGTGATTTCATGTAATTGCTCGTATATTTTATTTCATATTTATTTTATTTTCTTCATTTAGCATAACTGCGTTATTATTCTAATTTTTGAAACTACACCTCCTAATATTAGAAATAAAGAGTTATTAACAAACTTGGCATATAATGAGTGATGTCATGTAGAATTTCACTATTGATTGAAGTTATATACTTATTATGTTTCCTAATGTTAAGTTGTATTGGAACTTATTTTATTATGTGTGAATTTGACATAGGTTAAACTTTTTTTCTTTTTGGATTTTAAAATTGTATTATATTTATGGTTTTAATTTACTTGTTTTAGTTGTATTGACTTGTTATTTCACATTGCAAGTTGTTCACTTTTAATTAGAATTAATAGATTAATTTTTTCAAATATTTAAATAATGTTATGACAGTATATTTATAAATATTAATTAATATACGTTTTTAGTTTTTATGATTAATTAAGATAATTATTATTAGTTTGAAAAATATGTATCAATTATTTTTACAATATTAGTTATAAATATATGATTACTAATTAATGTATATTCAAGAAAAAATATGCATCTAATACCAAATCTAATATCATTTGTACTTACAAAAAATTATTTATAGGAATATATTTATTATATCGTTTTTAAGTTTTGATAATTACTTCATTTAAAATTTAATCTAACTGTATTATTACACTTGTGCAACCAAACAATAAACTTGTAATCACACTGTAATTACGTTATGGCAAATAACAGGTCGTCGTAACTATATTGTGCATTTCATATCCTAGTAATTACACTAATTTCAATTACCAAGTAGCTTTTCAAACAGACCCTAAGGAAAATTTAACACTATATGATGATTTAGGATATTTTCAAATAATTATCCAACTTAACATTACTTTCTATCTCGTAACGATTTAAGCCAATTATTATATCCATTTATTTAGGCACCAATTTTAGTAAAACTTATCCCCCACAATTTCTTCAATTTCTTCTCTCCCTCCAATTAATTCAGTCTTTGAACCTAAAATTTCATCGTTAAAAGAAATTAGTAGTCGTACCAACGCGATGTGTGTCCAATTAAAAAATATTAATTAAATTAAATTGTGATCAGGCTTGTTTGAATATATTAGATCGTATTTCTTTAATAAAATTATATAGCTGTCTTATTTATCAATATGATATACCCAATAATAAAAGCTCTATTAAATTAAAGGGACTTATATAGTCATTGAATAATTTTTTTATTCTATATTTTTTTTAATATATTATCCAATGTTTAGTATTTTACATTGGTAATAGAAATTTTTATTAGCATATTACTTTGTTTAATATTTTGTCTGCTCACTTTATTTTATGTCATGTTACTTTTTTCAAGGTTGTCACTTAGCTTAAGGAGATAACTTTTTCCTCTCCCTTTAATAATATATATGATGATATGAGACTCTACGGGATTTTAAAGTTTTATTTTTGAGTTTTAAAGTGAGAAATCTAATATTTAACTAATTCTACTAAACATTCTTTACTGGAAAGCCAAATTTGAGAAAATAGATTCGGTGTCAAGCTGAAGCTTCGAAATGAATTTTAATTAAACTTAACATTTTGTGTTGAAAATCAACTAGGTGTTGCTCGAATTTTTTGGATACATCTTGGAGGAGTTGATTCTAAAAGTCTGGGTACATTTAGTACTATTTTGAATTGGTTTTATGTATGTCATGTACATACTGTTATTACAATTCAAGTAGTTGGCTTGAAATCTTAATGCAAAAAATTCTCTTCCTTTATTAGTGTCAAGGGTTGTCCTGATTTCTTACCATATTTGGTTTTCCTATCTCATGAAGGAAAGGACAACATATTTACCATAATTGGGTTTTCCTTCTTGTAGAAGGAAATTACAATTCTTCCATATTTGCCTAGTCCCTTTTCTTGTAAGAAAAGGTTTGGACTTCTATAAATTGAAGATCCTTCCTTCTCATTCAGCAGCATCCACAATGTAGCCATATGGGGTTTCAGAGTCGTGTTTAGGGGGAGAATTTTACGGAACAAGTGTTAGTGTGTCACTTGTGTTTGCCTCTTCGTGAGGTTGTTCTCTCGATATTTTGTACTCTCTTTTATTATAGTGGATTGCTCATCTCCGTTGTGGACGTAGGTCAATTGGCCGAACCACGTTAAATGTTTGTGTCTCTTTTGGTAGATTTCTCGTTTGTTGTCTGATTTATCATCATTCAATTGTTGTGTTACTAGTTCCCGCATGACAGCTGATTTTTCGGTCATAACAGTGGTAGCCTTGGCTATTTATCTAAGTTATTACGGAATGGAGGCGAATATGAGCAAGATGGTATGTTTAAATGGGAGAAATTATAATGTTTGGAGAAGCAAGATGAAAGATTTGTTGTTCGTGGAGAAGATGCATCTACCCGTTTTTGCAGCTCATAAACCCGAGAGTATATCTGATAAAGATTGGGATTTCGAGCACCAACAAGTATGTGGATATATACGAAAATGGATTGAAGATAATGTTCGCAATTTTATTGTGAATGAGACACATGTGAGATCATTGTGGGAAAAGCTAGAGACTTTTTATGCTTTAAAAACCGGGAACAACAAGTTGTTCCTGCTAAAGCAATTGATGATCTTTTAATACAAGGAAGGCAGCCCTATCCTTGATCACATAAATGATTTTCAGGGCGTCTTTGATCAACTGTTTGGAATGGGAGTTAATTTTGATGATGAGATACAAGGACGTTGGCTTCTTAATACTCTGCCAGACTCTTGGGAAACTCTTCGTGTTTCTTTGACAAATTCAGCTCCTGGAGGTAAGGTGACCATGGAATATTCCAAGAGTGGTGTGTTGAACGAGGAAGTAAGAAAAAATCTCAAGGTTCGTCCTCACAAGAAGATATCTTGGTTACAGAAGACCGGGGGAGAGATAGAACAAGAGGCTCGAGGAATAGAAGTAAAAGTAGAAGTAAGTCAAGGTCCAAATATCAAAATGTTACATGCAACCATTGTGGCAAGAAAGGACACATCAAAAGGTTTTGCCACAAGTGGTTGCAAGACATTAGAGAAGGAAAGAAAGTTGAAAATAACAAGAACAATGTTGTTGCTATTGTTCGAGATGACCTTCTTTTTGCTTATGATAAAAATGTCATCAATTTGGTATCCCATGAGACGAGCTGGATAGTAGATTCTGGAGCTACCTCACATGTCACACCAAGAAAAGATTTTTTCTCATCTTATACTCCTGTTGATTCTGGAGTGTTAAAGATTGGCAATGCCAGTGAAGTTAAGGTGTTTGGTGTTGGTACATTTTGTTTGAAAACTAATAATGGTTCAACGTTAGTTCTTTAAGATGTCAAGCATGCTCCAGACTTTCCTTTCAATTTGATCTCTGCAGGAAGATTAGACAATGAAGGTTACCATAATGCCCTCTTTAATGGCCAATGGAAGCTCACCAAGAGCTCGTTAGTAGTGGCTCGAAGAGTCAAGTCTGGTCATTTATATGTGACGCAGGGCTATATTCTTAATGACTCCATAAATCTGGTGGAAAGTGACACTTTACCGGAATTGTGGCACAGAAGATTGAGTCATATGAGTGAGAGGGGGATTACATGTTTGGCTAAGAAAAGTTTGATTTCTGGAGTGAAACAAGCAAAGCTGAAAAGGTGTATCCATTGTTTAGCTGGGAAACAGAAAAGGGTTGCCTTTAATAGCCATCCTTCCTCAAGAAAGCTCGATTTATTGGAGCTATTACACTCTGATTTGTGTGGTCCTTTTAAAGTAAAGTCAATAGGTGGTGCACTTTACTTTGTGACGTTCATTGATGATCATTCTCGTAAGCTCTAGCTGTATCCTTTGAAATCTAAAGATCAAGCACTTGGTGTGTTTAAGGAATTTCAAGCCTTAGCCGAGAGACAAACGGGGAAGAAATTAAAATATATTCGCACTGACAATGGTGGTGAATATTGTGGTCCCTTTTGATAACTATTGCAAGGATCAAGGAATTCGTCATCAGAAAACTCCGCCCAAAACGCCTCAATTGAATGGTTTGGCAGAAGGGATGAATAGAACTCTAGTTGAGAGAGTTAGATGCTTGCTTTCAGAAGCTAAACTTCCAAATACATTTTGGGCGGAAGCACTTAACACTGTTGCCTATGTTATCAATTTTTCTCCTGCTATTGCTTTGGATGGTGATGTCCCAGACAGAGTTTGGTTTGCCAAAGACGTTTCTTATGATCACCTGAAAGTTTTTGGGTGTAAAACTTGTGGGCATGTTCCTAAAGATGAGAGATCGAAACTGGATGTCAAAACTAAGCAATGCATCTTTATCGGTTATGGTGAAGATGAGTTTGGATATCATTTTTACAATCCAGTTGAAAATAAACTTATTAGAAGTCGTGATGAAAAAGAGCCTATATGCATTGAAACAAGCTCCAAGGCAATGGTATTTGAAGTTTGAATCTATCGTAGAAGAACAAGGGTACACGAAAACTTCTTCAGACCACTGTGTATTCTTTCAGAAGTTCTCTGATGATGATTTTATTATCTTATTGCTTTATGTGGATGATATGCTTATTGTTGGCAAGAATAAATCTAGAATTGTAGTCCTTAAGAATCAGTTGAGCAAATCGTTTGCGATGAAGGACTTGGGGCCAGCAAAGAAAATCTTGGGCATTCAAATCCACCGATATAGAGATAGAAATGAGTTATTTTTATCTCAAAAGCATTACATTGAGAAGGTACTCAAGAGGTTCAACATGACAGATGCAAAAGTGGTTAGTACTCCTCTTGCTAAACACTTCAAATTGAGTATTAATCAGAGTCCATCTACTGGTGAAGAGAAAAATGAGATGTCTCATATTCCTTACTCTTCTGCCGTTGGCAGCTTGATGTATGTTATGGTTTGCACTAGACCAGATATTGCACATGTCGTTGGTACCGTTAGTAGATTCCTTTCTAATCCTAGAAAATAATATTGGGATGCAGTAAAATGGATATTAAGGTATTTGAAAGGTACTGCAAATTTGAAGATGTGCTTTGGAAATGGCAAGCCTGAACTTGTTTGTTACACAGACTCTGATTTAGGAGGCAATCTTGATAATTCAAGATCCACTTCCGGTCATTTGATCACTTTTGTAGGGGGGGCTGTTTCTTGGCAATCTAGACTACAGAAGTGCATAGCTCTATCCATCACAGAAGCCGAATATATTGTTGTCACAGAAGGTGCCAAAGAACTATTATGGATGAAAAATTTTATTAATAATCTTGGCTTTGAGCAGCCAAGGTACATCTTATTTTGTGATAATCAGAGTGATATATGTCTCACCAAGCACTCCACTTTTCATTCTAAGACCAAACATATAAATAGAATGTATCCTAGGATAAGAATTACCGTGGAAGAGAAATTATTTGAGGTTGAGAAGATACACTGATGAAAATCCTTCGGATATGTTGACAAAGGCGGTGGTTGCAGATAAACAAGAATTTTGCAGAAAATTGGCAGGCATGAAGCTTGTCAATAGTTCCTCTAATTGAAGATACATTTGGCCCCTTGGCTGGAGGGGGAGTTTGTTAGGCACATGCCCATGTTTTCCAGCCAAAGTCCTAATGGCCTAATCCTATTCTCTTTTGGTTTCAATTCCTATTCGGAATTGGATTCGGTATTTATTCCTATTTAGAGTTGGTTTTGGCTTTAAGAGAAAGCACCACTCATTATCTATAAATAGGATAACCTTGAAGAATTGTTCTATACTCATTGGTACAAGTCTTTAAAATACTTAAACACATAAGACTGATTTTTGAGAGAGCTTTCATCAAGAGAGAAGAGAGAAGAAAAGTATTTGTTTTGCTGCAGATTTTTATTCCGACCAGCCAACTTCAAATTACGTTTGTCGATTCGTTAAGCTTTGGATTGGGCTGAAATTTTTATTGAGTGTTCGTAACATCTTATTCTTGGATTTGAACGGCTGAGATCGGATTTGGAGGCTTGTAGCATCTGATTTCGTTCCTCGAACAACATCTCAAGTTTTGTGACTTCTCCTCTTTTTCAATTGATTTTTCGTTGCTATTGTTGCTCTGTGTTTGACACTTGTTGTGCAGTCAATTTGGAGAGCTTTTGTAACACTCTTATTATTATAGTGAAGTTTTTGGATCTTTGTGATCCCATGGTTTTTACCTTCGATTTGAAGGGTTTTTCACGTTAAAATTCGGTGTTCTTTATCTTCTTTAGTTTCGGGTTTGCCTCTTCCTCGACATAAAAGTGGTATCAGAGAGAGGTTTGAGACAGGTTCATCTTGGCGGGTTCAGTTCTAGCCGCAACCTATTTGATGATAATTAAGATTTTTATTTGAGAAATTTGACCCGAGTGCTACTCTCGATGAGACAAACTTTGTGGTGGAGATTTGGAGATGCGACCTGTTGAAGATTATATGAAGAAGGTGGATCAAGTTTATTTTGTCAGAAAATTCAGGTCAAGAGGGAGAATTGTTAGGGGTTGTCTTGATTTCTTACCATATTTGGTTTTCCTATCTCATGAAGGAAAGGACAACATATTTACCATAATTGAGTTTTCCTTCTTGTAGAAGGAAATTATAATTCTTCCATATTTGGCTAATCCCTTTTCTTGTAGGAAAAGGTTTGGACTTCTATAAATTGAAGATCCTTCCTTCTCATTCAGCAGCATCCACAATGTAGCCATATGGGGTTTGAGAGTCATGGTTAGGGGGAGAACTTTACGGGACAAGTGTTAGTGTGTCACTTATGTTCGCCTCTTCGTGAGGTTGTTCTCTCGATATTTTGTACTCTCTTTTATTATAGTGGATTGCTCATCTCCGCTGTGGACGTAGGTCAATTGGCCGAACCACGTTAAATGTTTGTGTCTCTTTTGGTAGATTTCTCGTTTGTTGTCCGATTTATCGTCGTTTAATTGTTGCGTTACTAGTTCCCGCATGACACCTGATTTTTTCGGTCCTAACAATTAGCTATAGTAAAGATATCATCACCAATTGACACCAGTTCAGGGCACCTTGATCAGCAAAAGAATCTGAAATCTCTTCTTTTCTTCTATTAATAAAAACTCATGAATCTCTTCTTTTCCTCTATTGATACAACCCGCCTGCTAAATTGACAAGATTTTTACTTCCGATAATTTTGTAGTAGGCTTCTCTTCACAGTTTCTTTTGACCAGGTTACTCTTCACTGCTTCATTTAATTTCACATTGCAACCAAGATGAGTAGAAAGAGCAAAGAGATAATAAGAAAAATGTGATAAGTGTGTGATTAGCATAGAAGAGTATGTAAAGTAAGAGGAAAGCCACCAAGATCTCATAAACTTCGTGACTACATGTAAGAAATCTTTTCTTAATTATTGATCCAAGAATACGATAGAACGATAAATATGCCAAGTCTTTGTTTAAACTTTAAATATAGGAATATATGGAAGCATCTAAAAGAAGCGTCAATATAGCAACACTCTAAAACACAAATAAAAAAAATAAAAAAAATAATATTTATTTAAATCATTTGGTTCATGTCTAACAAAAGTTTTCCAAAGTGTGATTGAAGACAATAACCTTGTATTATCCAATCTGTATTGCTGCAATAAACAATTAAACCATTAAAGTTTCTGAAATATAAAAAGAAACAGAAAGTTAGTAACACTAGTTTAACAAAATAAATTCTGAAAAAGAGTATAGGAATAAATCGAGCCCTCTGAATGCACAGTGTGTCCTTAAAAAAATTATTCCCCTCAAGTACCCGAGGTGTTGGAATATTATCCTCCCAGGATAGAACGATTTAACTCACCAGCGTATTGATACCAAAATCTCCGGTGAACGGCGAACCACTCAATGGTCGTAAAACACATTGGAAAAATATTATGCGGAAGAAGAAGAAGATAATTAAAAAATTTAGTAAGTAAAAATTCTGGGATTCTAGGCGTATTTATAGACCATTTGGCACTGATCTGAAGAGGTTAGCAACCTTTCTGAACAACCATAGCTCTTGGAACACGGGTCGCGGGTCATGGATTATTCCGGATTGAATTTTTGTTAATTAATTAAATAATTAAAAGAAATTTTTTTCAAAAAGATTAATCAATCTTTGACCAAATCCGAACCCAAATCTGAATCTGAAGCCGAAGCCGAAGACGAAAACGAGCCAAGTGAGCGACGACAATGACGGCGCGAGGCTTGCCTTCTTCTCAACTCTTTAAGAGCTAGAAAAAGAGCAATTGTATATATACCCATCAAAAGTCTTTTCTTCCTCCAATATGGGACAATGTCCTTTTGCCAAGGAGGAAAACTGAAATATTTCATTTTCTCTCCATTTCCCATTCATCTTCTTTAAGTTACACCAAGCTTAAAGTTAAGCTACACCAAGCTTAAAGCCCAACAATCCCCTACATGAATGGGGAATGGCTATAAAATAAAGGAATGCACAGACGCGTGTGTGTTTTACATGCAAAAATTAATTGCATCTGGATAAGTAGGTTTCCTTTTGAACTTTCCATAGTGAACTTATATCAGATATACTCGGTCAATCGGTAGATTCGATATCTTTGAACCGTCGAGCTTTGTTGTATACCTAGACAACATAAGTCACACAATCAATCCTTAACCATCTATAGTTCTCACGGTTGTATTCGTTTCAGCCATGAACGCTGCCTGGTTTCATGAGTGCTTATAGAATGGGCCTTTATTTTTATTCTCCTTGAAGCGGCTTACACTTCACACTCACATAGGTGATTCATAAACGTGTAATCCTATAGACACACTATCTGATCATATCCTGCCAGACTTAGCAAATCATTAAAAAACTTTAAGCTTTATTGACACATCAAAAAGCCTTAATGCTTTACCTCGATTCTCGAACATTGTCTTCATCACGAGAATGAGTTGAGTTATTTGAAAATGTTGAACCGTCATTCATAACTTTATTTGATCTCTTTGAACCTAGATCTTGGGATCTCCAGTCTGCTAGGTAGAGTTACCGCCATGATGACTTGTCCTAGGCCTTAACCCCATTCCCTTTGATGATCTTTCAACTGCCTCTCTAGATAGGCCTTTTATAAGTGGATCCGACACGTTATCTCTTTACTTTACGTAGTCAATTGTGATAAAACTACTAGAGAGTAGTTGTCTAACGGTATTGTGTCTCTGTCGTATATGACGAGATTTTTCGTTATACATAACACTCCCAGCCCTGCCTATTGCCGCTTGACCATCACAATGTCTACAAATAGGTGCCAAAGGTTTGGGCCAAAATGGAATATCTTCCAAGAAATTCCGGAGCCATTCAGCTTCTTCACCGTCCTTATCTAAAGCTATGAATTCAGATTCCATTGTAGAATGGGTGATGCACGTTTGTTTGGATGATTTCCAAGACACTGCTCCACCCCTAATTGTGAAAATATATCCACTCGTGAATTTAACTTCAGATGATTCAGTGATCCAATTTGCATCACTATATCCCTCGATNAGTCCAGTTGTGAGTCATTTTCACCTTCATTCTTTTGAAGTGCATAACTCACGTTAATTGGAGTTTTGGCAATTTTGAAATCCAAATACTTGAACTTGTCAAGTACCTTTTCAATGTAGTGAGACTGTGATAATGCTAGACCTTGTGGAGTCTTGTGAATTCTGATTCCTAAGATTACATCGGTAACTTCTAAGTCTTTCATGTCGAATTTGCTAGACAACATGCGCTTTGTAGCATTTATATCTGCCATACTTTTGCTCATTATCAACATGTCATAAACATATAAACAAACAATGACTTCATGACCTGGAGTGTTTTTAATGTAAACACATTTGTCACACTCGTTGATTCACTTGCCAACATTATTTGGTCAAATTTGGCATGCCATTGCTTGGGTGCTTGTTTAAGTCCATAAAGCGGCTTAACAAGTTTGCACACTTTTTTTTCTTTACCAGGAACTACAAAACTCTCAGGTTGTTCCATGTAAATCTCTTCCTCCAATTCTCCATTTAAGAAAGCTGTTTTAACATCCATTTGATGGATTTCAAGACCATACACGGCCGCTAGTGCCACTAATACCCTAATAGATGTTATCCTCGTTACTGGAGAGTAAGTGTCAAATTAATCAAGGTATTCTTTTTGTCTATAACCTTTGACAACAAGTCTTTCCTTATATTTGTCAATAGTGCCATCAACTTTCATTTTTCGTTTAAACATCCATTTCGAACCTAAAGGCTTATTTTCCGGAGGAAGATCAACCAATTCCCATGTATGGTTATCCGAAATTGATTGAATCTCACTATGACTGCCTCTTTCCAAATTCTGAATCAGAAGACAACATAGCTGCTTTAAAAGTTTGAGGTTCATTTTCAAGCAAGAATGTCACAAAATCTGGTCCAAAGGAGGTAGATGTTCTTTGACGCTTGCTACGCCTTGGATCTTCTACACTTGGAGTATTTTCCTTTGGTTCTTCCCGAGGTCGTTTAGGTCTTTCACTTAATGACTCGCATTCAGTTTTATATGGGTAGATGCTTTCAAAGAATTCAACATCATATGATTCCATTACCGTATTAACATGAATCTTGGGATTATCAAATTTATGAACCATAAACCAACATGCTTTACTGTTTGTAGCATATCCAATGAAAATGCAATCTATTATTTTTGGTCCGATTTTAACCCTTTTAGGTAAAGAAAATTGTACCTTTGCTAGACACCCCCACACTTTGAAATATTTCAAGTTAGGTTTTCTTCCTTTCCATTTCTCATATGGAATAGATTGTATTTTGTTGTGGGGTACTTTGTTGAGTATTAGGTTAGCTGTAAGGATAGCTTCCCCCCATAAACTCTGCGATAAACCGGAACTTATTAATAAAGAATTTCATCATTTCCTTTAATGTTCGATTTTTCCTTTTCGCAATTCCGTTGGATTGAGGTGTGTAAGGTGCAGTAGTTTGATGGATAATTCCATATTCCGGTCATATTTCTGCAATCGGAGTTTCATATTCTCCACCTCTATCACTTCTAACCATTTTGATCTTTTTATTCAATTGATTCTCCACTTCATTCTTGTATTGCTTAAATATTTCAATTGCTTCACCCTTATTAAGCAAATAAACACAACAATATCGAGTGTAATCGTCAATAAAAGTAATAAAATGCTTTTTCCCACCTCGAGATGGTGTCGACTTCATATCGCAAATGTCAGTATGAGTTAAGTCTAAAGGATTTGAATTCCTTTCAATAGACTTATAAGGATGTTTTATAAACTTAGATTCAACACAAATTTGACATTTTGATTTATTACAATCGAATTTAGGTAATGCTTCTAAATTAATTAACTTCTGCAAGGTTTTATAATTGACATGTCCTAAACAAATATGCCATAAATCATTTGACTCCAATAAATACGAAGAAGCTGAAATTTTATTCATACTGTCAACAACCATTACATTGAGTTCGAAAAGGCCCTCCGTGAGATAGCCTTTTCCAACATACATTTCATTCTTGCTTACAACAAATTTATCATAAACAAATACACATTTCAATCCATTCTTCACAAGTAAAGAAGTAGAAACTAAATTCTTCCTAATAGTAGGAACATGAAGAACGTTGTTGAGCGTTAACACCTTGCCTGAAGTCATCTTCAGGAATATCTTCACATAACCTTCAATCTTGGTTGTTGCATTATTTCCCATGGAAATATCTTCTTCAGGACCAGCAGTAGAGTAAGTCGCAAATGCTTCTTTGACAGCACAAACATGTCGAGTGGCTCTAAAGTCAATTCATCACTCCTTCGGATTTCCAACTAAGTTGCATTTCGAAAGCATTGCACAAAGATCATCAATGTCATCATTCTTCTCCACTATATTGGCTTGTACCTTCTTCTTATCCTTTTTCAGGAGACGACAATTAGGGGCTTTATGACCAACTCTTCCACAATTGTAGCAGTTTCCCTTGAATTTCTTTTTGTTCTGCTCCTTAGTCTGTCCAGAAGACCTCTTCCTCTTCTTACTTTTTGGAGCAGTCTCCTCAACGATATTAGCCCCCATGATCGTGAATTTCCACGAGACTTCTTCTTGGCTGTTTTGTTGTCTTCCTCAATCTTGAGACGTAACACAAGATCTTCCAACTTCATTTCTTTGTGCTTTTGCTTAAGATAGTTCTTGAAATCTATCCACGAAGGAGGCAACTTTTCAATAATTGCAGCCACTTGAAATGCTTCATTCACGACCATACCTTCATCAATAAGGTCGTGAAAAATAAGTTGAAGCTCCTGAACATGGGTTCCCACAGTTTTGCTATCTATTATTTCATAGTCTAGAAACTTCGCAACCACGAACTTCTCCAAGCATGCATCTTTCATCTTGTACTTCTTCTCAAGTGCGTCCCATAATTATTTTGAAGTATTCACCGCACTATACACATTGTACAAGTCATCATCTAAAGCGCTTAAGATATAGCCTTTGCAAAGAAAATCTGCTTGCTTCCACGCCTCAACAATCATGAATTTCTCGTTGTCCGGCATGTCCGCAGCAGGCACTGGAGGTTCTTCACTAGTGAATTTCTGCATATCAAGTGTAGTAAACCAGAAGAACACCCTTTTTTCCATCCTTTGAAGTTGGCTCCAGAAAATTTCCCCGATTTCTCTGCCGGTGGAACAACAGTTCAGCTTGACGAGGCTATCCTCGTTGCCGCAACAGTCGCAGAAGAATTTCCGTTATCAATTGCCATTTTTCCAATGTCAACAACAGAAGAGTTTAATTAATGACAAAACCAGAACAGTAAACAATACTATAATTAAAAATAAACAGTACGTATAATAAATAAAAACCGAAGTTTTTATATATCGTTTCAAAGAAGACGATGAAGTTTTTATGTTGTTCAAATCGTTTTCTGAATTTCAATACTCTGATGAAGTTTTTATATCTTCAAATAAGAATAGTAAAATTCAGAAGCAGTAGAAAACCACACAGGTTTTAATCTCCACAAACAGAATACAGAGTATAATAAAAATAATTTCCTCAAGATTGTTATCCAATCTGTATTGTTGTAATAAATAATTAAACCATTAAACATTCTGAAATATCAATAGAAAGTTAGTAACACCAATTTAACAAAATAAATTCTGAAAAACAGTATAGGAATAAATCGAGCCCACTGAATGCACAGTGTGTCCTTAAGGAAATTATTCCCCTCAAGTACCCGAGGTGTTGGAATATTATCCTCCCAGGATAAAACGATCTAACTCACCAGTGTATTGGTATCACAATCTCCTGTGAACAACGAACTACTCAATGGTCATAAAACATATTGGAAAATATTGTGCAGAAGAAGAAGATAACCAGAAATTTAGTAAGTAAAAAATTCTGGGATTCTAGGCATATTTATAGACCATTTGGTACTGATTCTGAAAAGGTTAGCAACCTTTCAGAACAACCATAGTTGTTGGAACAGGTGGGAATATTGCGGGGGAAAAAAACAGAAAACGGATTTAAAAATAATTCGAGAAAGAAAACGGATGGGACCAAACCGGGTCGTGGGTCATGGGTTATTCCGGATTGAATTTTTATTTATTAATAATATTAATTAATTAAATAATCGAAAGGAATTTTGTCCAAAAATATTAATCAACAATCGATCTTGATCAAATCCGAATCCTAATCTGAATCCGAAGCCGAAGTCGAGCCGAGCGAGCGATGACGACGACGACGACGCGAGGCTTGCCTTCTTCTCAACTCTTTAAGAGCTAGAAGAAGAGAAATTGTATATATATATACCCATCAAAAGTCTTTTCTTCCTCCAATATGGGACAATATCCCTTTGCCAAGGAGGGAAACTCAAATATTTTATTTTCCCTCCATTTCCCATTCACCCTCTTTAAGCTACTCCAAGCTTAAAATTAAGCTACACTAAGCTTAAAGCCCAACACCTTGAGACCATGAGATTCTTAATGCTATTATTCATGAGTTAATAGACAAAGCTAGTATCTCATATAGAGTCAGAATAATCATCACGTGTGTGTATCAATCATAGGTTGAGCAATAACAAACCTTTTCATAAACCCTAATGCTTCATGACATTGTCACGACCCCAAATCTATTAGTCGATGGAACCTAACCCAACCCGCTAGGTAAGCCAACTAGTAACTATCAAATTACAATGATATTAACAAGACAAATAAATGATAGTAATTTACTGAATTTTATACATTTTCCAAGGACTAGTAGCACAAATCATGAGCGTCTAAGAATAGAATTTACAAAGCTAAAACGAAATAATACATCGTCTATTTGAAAAGTACATAAACAGAGTTTTATAGATCTAGAGCTACCACAAACAAGGGGCAGCTACAATCGGGACGCAGATACATCTTCAATCCAGCTCCCATCGAGCACAACAACATCCGCAACCAACATCTGCACGCAAGGTGCAAAAATGTAGTATGAGTACAACCGACCCCATTTACTCAATAAGTAACAAACCTAACCTTAGGTTGAAAGT
>ML372895.1:2422-38759 GCA_005239525.1 Nicotiana knightiana | reverse complement strand
ATAAAGTAAGAAATACTAGATTGTAGAAATCGTGTTCTTGCACATCAATGGAATTTTCTTCTTCTCTACTCTTGATCGACGAAAATCCTCCTTTAATTGTGTTTTAGGAGTCTATTTATAGGTTTAGGGTGAACCCTAATCGTGTAGGAGACTTCTATTTCAACCGGGAAACATTTAACTCGTCAAACTCGGATTTGGGCGAAACTGGAGACCCCTGGCGTTTGGGATCTAACACCCCCCTAACGCCAGGGGGGGCCTGACGTTATGGACCTAACGCCCCCTAACGCCAGGGGGGGCCAGGCTTTATGGGGAAAACGCCCCCCTAACGTCAGGGTGTGCCAGGCTTTAGGGGGCAAACGCCCGGCTATCGCCCGGGCGTCTCCTTTTGCGTATTTTTGACGTATTTGCATCCCTTTAGCTCCGTTTCCATTTTCTATTCACCTACACATGAAATAAACTCCATTAAGCACATAACAAGTGTAATTTTATCATTAATGCGCATAAAATGTAAGGTATATCACATGTTAAACTATGCAATTTAGTCTCGCATCATTCATAAGAATCAAATCCAAAATAGCTTGCATAATTAAACTACAAAGTAATGAATAAAAGCTGTACAAATCGATGTTTTTACTTCTCTTCAATGGCTTCCTCCCTCCGAATCCCCCTTTAAAGTTGTGTTTTAGGGTCTATTTATATGTTTGGGATAAACCCTAAACGTGTAGGAGACTTCTATTCCAACCGGGAAACACTTAAACTCTTCAAAATTCGGAATTGACCGGAACAGGGGCTTGGCGTTTGGGCCCTGGTGCCTGGCTATAGCCCGGTGCACTCCTCCTCGCCTCTTGAGCGTATTTTCGATGTATTTGCATCCATTTAGCTCGATTTCCATCTCCAATTCACCTACACTTGAAATAGACTCCATTATGCACATAAAAAGTGTATTTTTATCATTAACGCACATAAAATGTAAGGTATATAACATGTTAAACTATGAATTCTAGCCTCACATCACCCTTCATGAGTACCATGGAGCCTTTACACACTTTAAGTGTTTCATTCTCAGAGTGAAATTTATACCCTTGATCATCCAAAGTCGAATCCGAGGAACATGCCAACACTCAATGTTTCTGATAATTCTGTCGAACATTCTCAATTTGATGTTACCAACCCCTTCTACTGGTAATGGATTGTCATCTCCCATGTAGACAGTCCCACTCATTTGCTTGTAAGTTGCAAACCAATTATTGTGTGGACACATGTGAAAAGTAGCACTACAATCAAGAACCCATGAATTTTGCCCATGACTAGAACTCATAGCACAGACTTCCCCTACATAGTCACTATCATCAAAAGTATTGCCAGTGTCAACAATATTTGCCGAATTATCTATTTTCTTCTTCCCTCTTTTCTCCTTCAGCTTAGGACAATCTCTCTTGCAGTGACCGTGCTCCCCCCACTCATAACAATGTTGCTTCCTTGCTCTAGACTTTGATCTGGCGGTTGGCTTTTTCCTGTTAAATTAACAGTCTTTTTGCTGTGTTCTTCGTCTAATCACAAAACCCTCTCCTTCAATTCTTCTGTTTAGACAGCTCTTTTTCAACTCTTTATATTTTAGTGCATTATTAATATCTTCCAGTGAAATGTTGTCTTTCCCATATAGCAACGTATCGGTAAAAATATCATAAGACGATGGTAAAGAACATAACACAATCAAGGCCTGATCCTCACTCTTAATTTTGATATCCACATTCTTCAGGTCCATTATAATTGAATTAAACTCATCAAAGTGAGTTTTAACAGGTGTACCTTTGTTCGTACGGAGATTGTATAACCTCTTTTTCAGGTAGATGCGGTTTGTCAGCGATTTTTTAGAATACAGATCTTCTAGCTTCTTCCATGCCATTGCTGCAAAAGTTTCTTCAGCAATTTCCAAAAGAACGCTATCTATAACTCTCATGAAGATCGCACTCAAAGCCCTCTCCATTAGGTCTGCCTTCTCTATCTCTTTCATCTCTTCAGGAAAATCCTCATCAATTACCTTCCATAACCCTTGTAACACCAGGGACGATTTCATCCTAATCTTCTACAGACTGAAACTAGAACCCCCGTCAAATTTCTCTACTTCGTACTTTGTTGAAGATGATGAAGACATCTTAACCCTAGATTGTATGTAGAAATTCGAACTTTGCTCTGATACCAATTGTTGCGGAATATCGTGGTTTAATTAGCATATAATCATACACAAAGCAAATAGAGAAGAAATATCAACACACGGTTTTAACGAGGTTCAGCTAAGCCTAATCCTCGGGACAAGAGCAGAGAGATTTTTCCGCTATGAATGAGAAGAAAAACACAGTACAATCTATAGGATCCCCAACTACAACCCCTATATATAGATCCCAAATAGTCTCAAGCCTATAAAATAAAGGTTTTCCAATTTGACAAGGACTATAAGTTTTCCTTTCCCAAATCTATTAGTACAGTGGGTTTTTCTAAACCTACAAGGATTATTATGGTTTTCCTAAAAATACAAGGAAATAATTCAAGCCACAAAATAACAAAACTAATTCAACTTCTTTAACTAAATGTAACAAAATACCATTGCCCTGGAGGGTAATGCAACTTTCTCTGCATCACATACCATCACATAGCATTGAGCGTTGTAAGCTCATCAATGAAGATTTTTAAGGAATCATAACCTAGCATAAATGCAAGGCTGTCAATCACATGCAATGGATCCTCATCTCCAATGATGATACACCAATCGAGATCCCATCGTAACAACCTGCATAGATTATTAGAATTGTCATTGTGCAAGTTACAGTATCAAATAAATGAGTGTACATTATAGTGATATATAAGAGAATAGTAGATTCTGTAGGTATATGGTGATGGCTACTGTCAAGAAAGGGAAGCCTGGTTTAAGGAAGAAAGTCATGTCTGCTGTCATTGTTAGACAACGTAAACCTTGGCGACGAAAGCATGGTGTTTTCATACTGCCGGTGTTATTGTGAATCCCAAGGGAAAAATGAAAGATTCTGCAATCATTGGTCCAATTGGGAAGGAGTGTGCTGATTTATGGCCAAGAATTGTAATGCAATTTTCTGAACAAAGAATGATTAGTATTAGTATTAATGTCACATATACAAACAAATGTAACGATGTTGTGATGCTGTGGGAGTTTCAGCAAGTTCATATACCAATTATTTTGCTACTTAATACCAAACTTTGTTTAATATTTGGTAATATTCATTTGTCTAAGTTTTATGGTGTAAGTAGATTATGACAGATAAAGAACATGAAAGAGCAATGTTTAATAAAATTTGTATAGGTTGTTTGATCTTTCTCGCAACATGTCCCTTCCCTGTATAACACTAAGAGCAATGTTTAATTTTACTAAAATATAGCTAAAGGAAGTAAAAAGGAATAAAAGGAGAGTATCATGAAAATAAGAAAATTACGGCAATCTTCTATATCACCAATTCCTCGGGTATTCGTGATTTATTTGTTGTCAGTTTTGGATCCGATTCCGATGACAGCGAGATGTAAATAGGACCACGCAATCAGGTTATGGTTTTTAACAAAATGATATTTGAAAGCTTACCAATGTGCCGTGTAGTGTAACGGGTGTGATGTTTTAATTACTGCGGCATTGTACATAACGTTTCGTAATAGACGTGTTGAGCATTTCGTAAATTTTTGTTAAAAAAGGAGAATCAAGATAAATGAGAATCCTTGCATATGAGACATGCCACATCAACTTACTAGTATTACCATCCGCGCAATGCGCGGTCTGACAAATTATAATTTGCCTTGTTCGAACACATTAAATTATATTGTTTAAAAAAATTACAATTGCCATTTTATTTTTCATTACGTTATACCTAATAATAAAAAGTGTTTCAAAATGATATTTTTGGAAAAATATCACGAGAAAGGAAGAAATAAAATTTTTGAGGTAATTCTGTCTCATATTTTACTGATTTGAATTACTATTTCTTTTTTCACTTTGAGATGTAAGTTAGACTTCAACAAACATTCCATCCATGTTTAGGAATAAACAAAAGAAGTAAGATTAATCTGCTTTGCTACTTGAGCCAGATTTACTCATATTTCTCCTTCAACTACCTTAACAATCAAAATTTTGGCTATAAATATATATTTGACTTTGATAAAATGTCCGCTTTTACTTCTCTAATTTATATGAAGCTGTTCTTTTTCCTTCTATTTGATAGATTAGAACTATTCAATTAGACACTCAAATTCATTTTCAAGGGGCAAGAAATTCTCTACATTTTTGAAAAATAATTAATACGTTCATTTTCAAGGGGTAAAAAATTCTCTACAATATTGAAAAATAATAATTAATAGAGTGAAAAAAGAAGAAGATAGGCTACCAAAATTCTCTAAACTATGATAGAAAAATCTAATAGATGGAAAAATAAGCTTAATAGAGTGAATAAAGAAGAAGCTAGGGTTACAAATAAATCGAGGCATAGTCAAATAACTGAAGCTCTAATACAATGCAACAGTCGAAAGTACTCCATGATGAAAGTACAATACAACAGTTGAAAGTACTTCCCTGGAAAAACAATAGACGATATACTTTTTGTTCTTTCTTTGTTATTTTTTTGCAGCTCTTCAGGACTCTACTAATTAAGTTTGTTGTTATCACTAACGATCGATTAATAATAATGATGAATTACGCCATTGTCGCGCGATAATGGAGTTCTTAGGAAATATCGAAGAAGAGGAAGAAGAAGAAAGAAGAGTCAGTTTGAAAGGAAATGCACTCAACTGCATTAGCAAAACTATACAACTATTACAATCCCAATCTATATATACTACACATTTTTAGCTAATTAATTTAACACTTAAACTACTAATCTTGCTTAACTAACTAACTAACTGAATGTTGCTAACGTGCACCACTGTCAACCTACACCTTCATCACCCACTAAGCTGTGATGCACACAGTTGCCACTGACTGTTATAGTGTCTATTTCAACACCCCCTTCAAGCTAGGTGGTGTAAACACATTCAAAACACCTAGTTTAGATAGTAGATGATAATGCTGCACGTTGCCCAGTCCTTTAGTTAGTATGTCTGCTTCTTGATCCTCTGTTGGAACATAAATGGGATTTACTAATCCTTCTTGCACCTTATCCCTTATAAAGTGACAATCTATCTCTATATGTTTTGTGCGCTTATGGAATACTGGATTGTTGGCTATTTGCATTGCTGACTTGTTGTCTGTGAAAAGGCGGATAGGAGTAACCACTGCAACTCCCAACTCTTTGAACACACCTAGCAGCCAAATCAATTCAGAGACTGTCAGTGCCATACTTCTATATTCCGACTTTGCTGAACTTCTTGCAACTGTATTTTGTTTCTTAGACTTCCATGATATCAGGGAGTCTCCAAGTTTCACCAAATACCCTGTAACAGACTTCCTTGAGTTAGGACAGCTAGCCCAATTTGCATCACTATAAGCCTTCAAGGTCATGTCACCTTCTGCTCTCATTAGAATGCCTAGCCCTGGCTCATTCTTAATATATCTCACCAATCTGTGTGCTGCTTCTAAATGAGATTTTTTAGGTGCTTGCATGAATTGGCTCAAATTCTGCACTGTATAGGCAATGTCAGGCCTTGTCAAGGTTAGATAAAGAAGCTTCCCTACAAGCCTTTGATATCCCTTCACATCTGTAAGTTGTGGATCATCATCCAGATTACAGTGTGTATCATACTCTACAGTTGTCAATTTCCTGTTCTGTTCCATTGGTGTCACAGCTGGCTTAGAGCCTGTCAGTCCCAGTTCTGCTATTAGTTCAACTGCATATTTTCTTTGGCATAACAATATCCCCTTCTGAGACCTGCTTACTTCTATTCCCAGGAAGTATTTCAGAGATCCTAAGTCTTTGATTTTGAAGGCTTTGTGCAGTGTAGCTTTTGCTTCTCGTATTAGAGTTTCATCATCACCTGTGATCAGTAGATCATCAACGTAGATAAGAATAATCACCAGTTTGCTGTTCTTCCTCAGGATGAAGAGAGAGTGATCATGTTTGCTCTGAGAAAACCCTGCTTGCGAAAGAGCCTCTGTGAGCTTCAAGTTCCACTGTCTTGATGCTTACTTGAGTCCATAGAGCGATTTGAGTAGTCTGCAACCCTTGTTCCCCCCTTGAATACCAAAACCAGGTGGCAGTTGCATATAAACCTCCTCTTCTAAATCACCTTGGAGGAAAGCATTATAAACATCCATCTGGTAAAGATTCCATTGATGAATAGCAGCTAATGCAATGACTGCCCTTACTGTGACCATTTTGACAACTGGAGAAAAAGTCTCTTGATAATCTAAGCCTTCTTGTTGACTATATCCCTTAGCAACTAATCTGGCTTTGTATCTTTCAACCTCACCATTTGATTTGTACTTTATTTTATATACCCATCTACATCCAATAGGGTCTTTCCCTTTAGGTATGTCAATTACCTCCCAGGTATGATTTTGAACAAGTGCATCAATTTCAGAATGCATAGCTTCAACCCATCGAGGATCCTTTACAGCCTCTACATAAGATGAAGGTTCTTCTTCTGATATAGCAGCTAGGAATGACTTATATCCCTGTGAAATGGAGCTATAGTTCAAGTAGTTTGCTAATGGATATACACAGTGTGAAGAAGAACTGTTGGATCCTGGGCAAATGTAATCCTTCAACCATGTTGGAGGTCGAGAACCCCTTGCAGATCTCCCGAGCTGTAAGTCAGGCTCTGCAATAGATTGTTGAATTGCAGATGACTGATCAGAAATTCCAATTGCCTCACTTTCATTGACTGGATCAACCTGTGATTCATTAGACACTGTTACATGTGTATTGAAGTCATTAAGAAGACCTTCAGTATGCTGAATCTCCCTTTGAGTTGGTGTAACTTGATGAACTATTGGATCATCATGTAACTCTAGGAACAGTGGAGATTCTTTGGCTTCCTTCATGGATTGAAAAGGAAAATAGTCTTCTTTGAAGGTCACATCCCTATTTATAAAAAACTTCTTCCCTTTGATGTTATAAAGCCTATAACCCTTTTGTGATGTAGAATATCCCATAAGAACTGCTGCTATTGCCCTGGGTGAAAACTTATCAACCTTTTCTGTAATTGTAGCATAAAATAAACAGCCTATTGTTCTTAAATGTAACAGACTTGGTTTGGCTTTATGGAAGATTTCATATGGAGATTTTCCTCCTAGGACTGATGATGGCATTCTGTTTATGAGATAGACTGCTGTAAACACACAGTCTCCNTATGTCTCCTTTCCACCACTCCATTTTGTTGTGGGGTGTGTGGGCAACTACTTTGATGAACAACCCCACAATTAGCTAGGAACTCTTTACATTCTGTGCTAAAGAATTCTGCACTATTATCAGATCTTAACTTTTTAATGTGTTTCCCAAACTGTACATGCACCAATTTGAAGAAAGATTTCAACAGGACAATTGTATCACTTTTCAATTTCATCAAAAAAACCCAAATCATCTTTGAATGATCATCCACAAGTGTCAGAAAATATTTGTTTCCATTATATGTAGGAACTCTATATGGTCCCCAAATGTCCACATGTATCAGTTGGAAAATTTATGCTGCCCTATTGTTACTGGGAGTAAAAGGCTATCTTGTTTGTCTAGCTAATGGACAAACAGTACATTTTTCAAAACTACATCTCGATATCTCTTTATTCTTCAAGATGTCCAGTTTCTTCAGAACAAGTGCAGGTATATGTCCAAGTCTTCTGTGCCATGTGTGTATATCAGTCTTTATCTCTGCAGCAAGGCAACTTCTAACTCTCTGTTCTTCCTTATTTCTGTCTATCTTCCTTGGGATCAAGAGATAAAGGCCACCCTTCTCCTTACCAATCCCCTTCACCCTCCCAGTGTACAGGTCCTGGAATACACAAAATGTTGGAAAAAAGTTCACTGAGCATTGTAGTTCCCTTGTTAACTTTGAAACTGACAACAAGTTATACTTAAACTCAAGCACACATAGCACATCATGGATTGTATCATCTTCTGTAAGATTGTAACTACCTTGATATGTAACTGGAACAGACTTACCATTTGGAAGATGTACATTACCTCTCTTCTGTTTAGGCAAATTAATCACATTATGCAGCATATTGTGATTTGAAGTCATATGATTAGTTGCTCCAGTATCTATAATCCAAGGATCCTGGCAATTTTCAAAAAATTGTGAAACATCTTTACCTGCCATGTTAACCTTGCAGCAGTCTTCTGAATTCTCCTTGTTCAGTAACCTCATTATCTGGCCATACTGCTCCTCAGTGAAGAAATTGGAGAGATTAGCCATTCCTTGATGTCCTTCAGCCTTAGCCCTGTGCTTAACATTCTCCTGTTCATGATTATCATCCTTTACCACTGCATTTACCTGTCTGTATTGTTGATTTCTTTTTCCTTTGAAACCAGATGGATATCCATGGAGTTTGTAACAGGTATCTTTGGTGTGACCCTTCTGACGACAATATTCACAGTACAGATTACCAAACCTCTTAAATTTTGCTGGATTGTCCCTAGTACTTATGAATGCCGTGGAATCACTTACATCACTTCCTAAATTGACTTGCGAATTAGAAAAACAGACTTTTCTTTGATTTTCTTCATTGATCAACATTGCAAATGCACGGCTAACTGAAGGTGATGGGGATTGCAATAAGATCTGACTTCTAATGGCACTATATGACTCATTTAGTCCCATTAGGAATTTAAATAGTCTTTGTTGATCTAGGTGTTCTATAAAATTCTTTGTTCCAACAGTAACAGGTAAGGATGGAATTAAGGATCCATACTCATCCCACAGAGATTTCAATCTAGAATGATAAACAGAAATACTTGAAGTACCTTGAAAAATTGTGGTTATGTCTCGTTGAAGATTGTAGACTCTAGCTCCGTTAACTTTGTTGAAGCGATCCTCCAAATCTACCCAAACTTCATGAGCATTATCAGCATAAACAATGCCAGTAAGCAATTATGGTGAAACAGTGTTCATTATCCATGTTAGAACTGTTGCATTAACTCGTTCCCAGTCCTCTCCCAAATCCTCAGTGAATTGACATTTTGTACAAGTTCCGTCAATGAAACCTAGCTTCCGCTTTGCTCGCAGTGCAATCATCATCGCTTTGCTCCAAACTGAATAATTCGCAGTTCCTTTGAGCTGAATCGAAATGATCACATTACTAGGACTATCTGACGATTGTAAAAACAAAGGATGCCTGGGATTGTCAATATCCAGTGTCGCCATTGTTGAGCTGCAAAGCTTCTAAAAAAAAAAATTCCTTCAACTCAAAACAGAAAACTTATCTCTCCAATCTTCGCAAAATGAGAATCGAATTGAGCTCCAGTCGATCTACTCAAGCTCTGATACCATGATGAATTACGCCATTGTCGCGCGATAATGGAGTTCTTAGGAAATATCGAAGAAGAGGAAGAAGAAGAAAGAAGAGTCGGTTTGAAAGGAAATGCACTCAACTGCATTCGCAAAACTATACAACTATTACAATCTCAATCTATATATACTACACATTTTTAGCTAATTAACTTAACACTTAAACTACTAATCTTGCTTAACTAACTAACTAACTAACTGAATGTTGCTAACGTGCACCACTATCAACCTACACCTTCATCACCCACTAAGCTGTGATGCACACAGTTGCCACTGACTGTTATATTGTCTATTTCAACAAGTAAAAGTGAGAAATGAGGTAATTACCCATATCATGAGAAATGTAATCAAATAACTCGAAAATCCAAACACTAAGTTAATTAGTCCTTTAACGTACTACAAAATGGATGGCTACTTACCTTTTATAGAAGTTCAATCAAGAGTTACAAAGAATGGCACGATAACTGTAAATATCTCTATTTTCAACTTATCATATGGCACAGAAATTCCAAATCCGAATAACTTTACATTTTTTTGGGGGTAATTTTTGGGTTTTTCTACGCAGTTGAATCTTACGATATGATTGGTTTGAACTCAAATGGGTATATGATTACAAGAATCCTCTTTTCTCTTCCACTCCTAAGACGCTTGCTAGCATTGTAGGATTTCAAATTTCTCCTTTTTTTTTTCCGTATGTTTTTCTCCTTTTTCTGGTTGATTTGGGAATGAATGCTAATTTTAGATTTTTATTTTTTGCATGTTTTGGGTCTCGTAAGTTTCTATTACTTTTTTGGATTTTCGCTTTTGTTTGATCTCGGTGAATGATTGCTAATTTTTGTCCTTAAATGTTTCTTGTTTTGCATGTTCTCGTTCATAGTGGATTACCTCTCAAATATAACTCCTTGTGAAAAAGCATTTTCTTTTTTAAACTATGTTTAATTTTTTTATTTATTACTTTTTTTTTTTTAAAAAAATTTGGTTGAATGTTGTATATGCTAATTTCTATATTTCTATAATATTTTTGTAACTTTTGAAGTAGAGTATATCGATTGTGAACATTTTGTACATGCATATGTTGTTTTGAGACTAAATTTTATCAATTTCTAAGACTTATTATTGTAAGAATAAACTGATTAATCTCAGAGTCTCCTGGTGGTTTTATAACCTACACTCCTTCAAATGTATATTTAAATGTCTTCCTCATAAAAGGATTCTTACTTGTAATTGTGTTTCTTAGCTGAAAATGGTGATATTTGCATTAACTTAACATTGGGAATCGAATGAAAGAAGTAAATGACGTTTCTTCTACCAATTTGAAGTAAAACACAGCTCTTATAATGTGCTATATAGCAAGGTACACATTCAGCCCTGTTACTTGTGCAGTCTTTGTGTTGCTTGTGTACTCAGGGGTAAGAAGGTATAATGTTGGTATAAAAATTTAATACCATCTTAATACTTTGTTTGGTTAGCAAATCAGGTATAAGTTATCCCAGGATTAAAATTAACACCGGGATAACTTATACCTTATAGAGGGTGGGGTAATTAGCACCGATTTAAGTTATACACTTTTTTTTACAAATTATGCAATTATCATATTCAAACCAATATTATGTTAAGTTTGAGAAGTGAATAAGCAAGCAACTGAAAGAAAGAAAACAATTATTAGATATGTTTTGCATTACAACTATATTATTTTTCCCGAGAATTCAAATGGTACTTATTTTACATGGTATACTATGTTTCTGTTTTTTTTCTCCGATTCACATATTTTGTCTCGGCAGCTATCGTAACAATAATATCAAATCGCTTTGGTGGTAACACCACCAGCTTATTGTCTTCTTTATATTGTGATTTTTTCATTCCCTATATATTCTTTGAAATTTTATTATTTTTAATGTCCATATTTAGTTAATTACTCGGCATAAATAAGTTGTGTTTATAAAATATATACAATCTATCTTAAAAGACTCTCAATCCATTATTTGTGCCTTCAATCAAGGAATGTAGTTACACCCTTTTTTTTTTCTCCTCTTCTCTTTCCTTATATTTCCACTCATACGTTTTCTCACAAATCATCTTTAGATTTTTTAAAATCTCCTACGCATTGTACTATTCATTCTGTCTAATTTTTCATATATGAAGTTTGTTTCACTGTTAAAGCCTATTAATTAAGCTACTTTTGGGATTGTTCAGCTCAAGTTTCAAGGGTAAGATATGTGTATATAGCCAAAGTTTCTAAACTTGTAATTTTGCTCTTTCACCTCTTTGTCGTCCTCCTTGTGATTAAATTTTTTTTTCTGTGTGGGTTCTTTAAAGAATGCATCATGTGCCTTGATCCTTTCTTTATTGTCTATTATCTTATAACCTTTTCTGTTGTTTTGCAATGTGTTTCCTTCCATTCGTTGAGGAATTTTTGAGTTGCAATCTCAACATGTCAGTGCGCTTCCCTTGGGACATGTGAAAGACATCTCATAGATACCTATTCTTAAACTAGCCCATTAAAGTTGCAGTGTTCATACACCAGTGATGAAAGATGATCTGTTTCTCTGCCTAAAAATCTACTAGAGGAAGAAAGTATTTTTTTTCCAGCCTCAAGGATCTATCATGAGTAGTGGAAAAATTCTTATAATTTTTATTAATTTTTAATATACATATATAAGCATTCTAGAACATCACCCGAATATGTTCATATGGACTCAAAATTGATAAGACTTACATATCTGATTTATACATACTAAAAATAAATCTCATATAACTAATTATATATTATACAGTTTATCTACAACTTATCTACAAAATTCACACATTATTTCTACCCAATTAAGTACAACTACAATAACATACAACTTAAATATAAATTTTTATACAATATCTTTTGTATATTTTATATCTGATTTATACATAGTAAAAACAAATTTCATACAACTAATTATATATTATACAATTTATCTACATTTTATCTACAATTTATCTACAACTTTCACACATTATTTCTATCCAATTAAATACAACTACAAAAACATACAATTTAAATACAAATTTTATACAATATGTCGTTTGTATATTTTGTACCTGATTTATACATAGTAAAAATAAATTTCATACAACTAATTATATATTATACAACTTATCTACAACTTTCACACATTATTTCTATCCAATTAAATACAACTACAAAAACATACAATTTAATTACAAATTTTATACAATATGTCGTTTGTATATTTTGTACCTGATTTATACATAGTAAAAATAAATTTCATACAACTAATTATATATTATACAACTTATCTACAACTTTCACACATTATTTCTACCAAGTTAAATATAACTACAATAACATACAACTTAAATACAAATTTGATATAAAATTTATACAATATGTCTTTTGTATATTTTGTATCTGATATATACATTGTAAAAATAAATTTCACACAACTAATTATATATTACACAATTATCTACACTTATCTACAATTTTCTTACATTATTTATATAATTTTTCTACAATTTTACTACAATTTCATAAATATAGTGCATATTACGTTTTCTTCTTCTTCTTCTTCTTCTTCTTCTTCTTCTTCTTCTTCTTCTTCTTCTTCTTCTTCTTCTTCTTCTTCGACTTTCAATATAAAATTCAACAAACATCAAGTCTAATCTTCACCAAAACACCCTCAATATTGAGATATAAACTCCAAATCATATTCTCAATTGTTTGCAACAACACTCAATCCAAACAAATAATGATTTTGAAAACCCAAATTCGAATTCAAAGCTTCAAAGCTTTTTAATGGTTATCAGTGATGGAATTGTTGCTCTCTTTGATTTACATTACTAAAATTAGGGATTGAGATGTGCAGAAAAACGTGGTATAATAATTTTTTCAATTGCTCATTGCTCATTGGTCTTAACGTCAAATACTTTTTTCAATTATACATTGATAGGTCAATATTAACACTTGTAGACTACAAAAGACTACTCAAGCTTGATTTAGTCCCCAAAACAGAAGGCCAAAACACACAATTGAAAAGATAAATAGCGTAACACCACATGAATCTTAAGATTGATTGCATGTATTTATGAGTCGAAATAGATACGAGTAATTGGCAACAAATACTAAGGTTAAAATTCAATAGCAAAAACGAATAGACTAAGACACTATATGGAAATAAAATACGCCAAAATCAAACAGTACAAAAGCCTGCCCAAAACATCTAACGGTTGTTCGTTCAAACAATTCGTGATAATAATCAGCAAAAGACTAAAATAGCATCCCACAACTTGTTGCATTATTTGAAACCAATTTTGTAGAATGGAAATCGAACAAATACGTGAGGGGGGTGGGGTGGGGGGGGTGGGAGGGAATTTGGAGAGAGAAATATGGGGGGAGTGGGAATATACGGTAGAGTTGAATTAGGAGACTAATTAATACACTATATGGTATAGAATTGGTAATTAGGTATACTAAATGTAATTATATCAAACCTTAAACATTAAGGGTAATAAGGTTTCCTATATCGCATAGGAATATAAAAATTCTTTATATATTCCATAATGTTTTTTCAACAAGATGAATTTTTGTTTAAATAAATAAGTCATGGTTTGGTCACTGTTCACATCCACTTACAAAAGGAACATTTTCTATCACCTTCACTGAATGGCATGCTGGAGTTTGATTCTAATACTTTACATTTGTTAAAGTTAGATAGAGTTTTGCTTTTCAGTTAAGTTAAGTTATTAACTGGAATATGTGGTTAGTTATTCTGAAAAATATTTTCTTACGTGAATGGAGTACTATTTCAGCTCAAGTAGTAGAAATTGCTTAGTGGACTGGTTGTGTGATTGCATAAAGGTCTTAATTTTTTTGTTGAAGTAGTTAGTCTATTTCCACCTTTATTTACCTTTGGACCGATAGTTTACCCTAAAATTTGGATAACAATTAAACTTATATTGTGGTTTTAAGGATATGTAATTTCGCTCAACAGTCAACATTATTTGATAAATATGAAGGTAAATGATAGAATTAAACTATAAATAAATCAAACCAGCGTTCGAATAGAGCTTCAGTCTCGAGTCAAGATACCCTCGAACTGGTAAATGCAAGAACAATAAGAAATGGAATAAACTGATGAACAATAACATAAGTGAGAAAGAAAGAGTTATATTGCATTAATCTCTGTAAATGATGATGACTTACAAATGATTAGAACTCCTCTTTATATAGCAGATGAATTCTACTTATGGTATAAAACTCTAATTACAGTAGGAAATCACATAATTAGCTAATTGACCGCTTCTGATTTGATCCGTTCTGAGATTTGTGCCATGATCCTCGACCAATCACGGATATCTCGCTCTTCCGTTACTGAGCTATCTTCAATATTACTCGGAGTTTGTCTCCCTTGGCTTCGATTAATACAAACCTCGATCTCGAAAGAGACTTCAATCTTGAACTCAATGCCTCAACTCCATGATTTGGCCGAAGCTGACCTTCGATGCAACGTACCAGTCTCGATCAAATAGTGAGATCGGGTAGCCCCGATTTCAACCGTATACACCGGTGCAAATTGCTTATTAATAATCTAAAAATGCAATGAATTTTAATATTTTAATACATGGTGATAATAGGCTAAATTCACGTAGTTTAGTGTATATTTGTACTCCAACTTAATGATGCTTCACTGTCTTAAGAGTGTGAAATGATGATAAAATGACTCTAATTGTTGATTTTATGTCTCGCAGGAGCTAAATGCGCTTATGAGGACCTATGATGGTGTTTGGAGCCAAATTGAAGGAGAAAGGCCCTTGGAGTATTTAACCTATGAAAAGAAGGAAGAAAAATTGCTGAGACATATTATAAGTACACTAGCGCAGTCTTAGCGCGCCCACTAGCACGACCGCGCTAGTCCAGCGATCCTAGGAAGAATGTATAGCCATTAGCGCACCCAGTAGCGCGATGACTAGCGCGTGCGAGCTAGTCCAGGCGAACACGTTAATTTTCAGGGGTAAACTTGGAAGCTCGGGACAATTCCGCTTAACCTATATAAGGTTCAACTCGCCCAAAAGAGAGAATTAATCAGGTTTAGAGTCTTCTTCAAGAAAAGCAAAGGCAAGAGGCAAGGAGGGAAATTGGGCATCAAATATCATCTCTCTTCCTTGTATTTTTGTCATTGTTGATGAATTCTTCTGTTGTTATTTTCAGTACAATTATGAGTAGCTAATCTATTTAGTCTAAGGTTTTGGTGGAACCCGTTGATGATGAACATCTTGTTATATTAATATAGTTTGCTTGGTTTCAATCTCTATTTGTTCAACTAAGTTATTATTATAGTTGATTGAAGGTCCCTCAATTAGCTGTGCCTATTTAGTATGTATCTGCTCGGGAGAGAGTGCATATTTAGGTAGTTGTTGAACAACACCACTCCCAAAGTATATGAGGGATCCATAACTGAGGGTATAAAGGTTGGATTAGGGATAACGATACCTTGAATGCAATCTAAAGCGAGCCATAATAAAATCTAGCTAGCATAACTCGAGAGAGTGCATCTAGTAAATTATCGTAATTGCTCGGGAGATAATTACGGTAGTAAAAGTGCTCATGATTGATATAGATAATTAGGCCAAGCAATAGGAAATATACAAGATGGGATTTCATTAGCGGGGGAAACTATAAACTTAGACCCTTCTCGCATTTGTTTACAACTCAGTATTAGTTATCTTTTAGTTTACTTAATTTCATTCAGTTTAGTGAGTACAAATACCAATAAATTGTTATTCTCAACCTTTGGGAAGTTGATTACGAAGAATCAAGTGAGTCTAATAACTATAATTGAAGGTTAATTTTCTGTGGGATTAGACTCTGGGCGAAATACTCAGATTATATTTGCAACGCCCGCTTAGTCTTTTTATAAGACATAGTTGAGCGTGATCAAATTTTTGCGCCGTTGCCGGGGGATTAACGGTATTATCAATTACAGTTTGAAGAGATACAAAATTCTAAAGTATAGTCAATTTTCATCTATAGATTGAAATTTTAACGTTTGCTAACTTGGTTGTACATGTGCATGCCTAGAAACTCATCGAGAATTGGTGAAGTATTTGAAGCCTTATCAGACCCCGAGAAAGTTTTCAAGGCCTTGAACCGGGTCAATCGGCAAAGCAAACAACAACCATCAATTGAACAACTTGAACCTGACATGGAAAATCTAAACAACAGGAACAACAATGGGGACGACGTGGTAGACCCAGTTGTGCAGATAGTGACACCTCTTGTGCGAGAGGCTAATTTATATGACTGGGCACAACCCACGGCGGAGAATTTGGCCACTGCGATAGTAGTCCGTCAGATACTGGTCGAGTCCTTTTAGATTACAAATAATACGCTGCACTTGCTGCAGAACAAAGGACTATTTCCAGGGTCATACATTGAGGATCCCCAACAGCATTTGAAGAATTTCCTGTCGATTTTCAAAACTCAGAGGCAGCCAAACGTCACTCAGGAATAAATAAAACTGTTGTTGTTTCCATTCTCAGTGACAGGAGCAGCCCCAGACTTGGATAAACTCGCTCCTTATTAATTCCATTACCACACGGGAGGAGTTAGTTAAGCAGTTCGTGAACAAATTCCATCCACCCAACAAGACAACTCAACAAATTGATGAAATCTTGAGCTTCAGACAGAAGCCAACTGAAACATTGCAGGAAACATGTGAACGATTTAAAGGAATGTTGGTTATCTGTCCGCACCATGGTATTCCAGAGCAGATGTTGGGGCAGCATTTCTATATGGGTCTGGTGGATACTGTAAAGGAAAATGTAGATGCTTCAGCTGGTGGAGCATTCTTGAGCAAAACATGGAGAGAAAGCCAGATCCTGGTTGATAAAATGGCGCAGAATTCGAGGTGGACAACCAGGAATGCACCTATTACTCCGGTAGCTCCCTCAGTGCCCTTCGATCCATCCAATACTCTTGCTGAGAATGTGGCCACCTTGATAACACAGGTGAACATACTAACCAAAAAGGTGGAGGAGTCAGGGCAAAAGCAGCAGGTACATATTGTGGATACAACCAATGGGGGCTTATGCACATCTTGCATTAGTCAGCCACTTGGTAATCAGTGGAATGTTGAATGTGATCATCGTCACTACCCTGAAAATATGAACTATGTGTCGAATTATGGGGGTCAGCGATAGGGTGGACAAAATTGGGGCCAACAAAATCAACCATACAAGCCCCCTCAGCAGCAGCACAACAGTGGAAACATGGGAGCCATGCAGACTCAGGGTAATGTGGCGCCTTACTAAAGGCCACATGGGTACAATAATCAGAATCAGCATCAGCATCAGCAACAAGCTTATCACCCTCCTCATCAGCAACATGGTGGTAGATGGGAAGATGGGTTTTCAATAGTTGAAGCAATGATGCAACATGTTATTGGGTTAACTACAAAAATAAGCGAGATAGTAGATGCACATGAGTCAGCTATTAAAAACATTGAAGTGCAAATGGGCCAGATCTCGATGTCTTTGAATAATCGTCCTCAGGGGACATTGCCTGCGGACACTGAGGTAAATCCTAAGGATCATGGTCCTAAGCAACTAATGGCAGTAAGTCTACGCAATGGCAGGGACTTAGACTTGGAGCAGGAAAGAGCTCGAGAAAGTAGACAGGCTGAGACAGTGGTACCAGTGCCTATTGAATTTGATGAGTCAACAAAACTGACTGAGGTGACAGTGCAACCTGCACACGGAGAACCCAACACACAGCTCGAGGCTGAGAAAGAAGCGGAGCCAGCCCAAGAACCGGTAATTGAGGTGGTGGCTGACAAAGAAAAATCCCAACTCACTGGGAAAAAGAGACCCCCAGCACCATTCCCACAGAGGCTGGCTAAGTATCAGAAGAATGAGCAGTATAAAAAGTTCTTGGACATGTTGAAACAAATACATGTAAACATTTCTTTGATTGATGCTCTGAAGGAGATGCCTGGGTATTCCAAAATGATGAAGGAATTAATGTACCAAAAATTTGACTTCCAAGACTTGGCCACAGTGGCGCTTACTCAGACTTGCAGTGCTATTGTGACCCGACCAATTGTGAAAAAGCTGTCTGATCCAGGGAGTTTCACCATTCCCTGCACCATTGGAAATTTTGCCTTTGCAAAGGCACTTTGTGATTTAGGGGCCAACATTAATCTTATGCCCCCGTCCATCTACAAGAGGTTGGAGATTGGTAGAGCTACTAGACCAACCTCTATGTTGTTGCAGCCGGCAGACAAGACAGTAAAAAGACTGTCAGGTATTCTGGATGATGTATTGGTGCAAGTAGGGAAGTTTGTGTTCCCTGCGGATTTCGTGATATTGGACTGCAGAGTGGATGAAGAGATTCCCATAATTTTGGGAAAGCCATTCTTGGCCACTGGAAGAGCCCTCATTGATTGTGAAACTGGGGAGCTCAAGATGAGATTGAAAAATGAGGAAATCACATTCAATGTGCAGAAATCCATGAGGCGACCAAGTGAGTTCGCCAATTGTTCTCTTGTTGATGTTGTGGATGTGATAGTGAAGTCATTAATTATTGAGGACCCCCTTGCTGCATGTTTGATGAATTTGGGTGAGGTAAATGAGGAAGAATTTGCAGATTGGGTGTTAGCGCTTGACGAAAAAGGTGTTTGGTCGAGGGCACTCGAGTTTGAGCCCTTACACTTAGAAAAGAGAGAGAATCCGCCAGCCAAGACATCTGTTGAAGATCCACCCAAGCTGGAGTTGAAGCCACTGCCATCCCATCTCAGGTACGCGTTTCTTGGACCTAATTCTACTTTACCTGTTATTATCTCATCCAGTTTTCTAGATGTGCATGCAAAGTAACTATTACAGGTACTCACAGAGTGTAAGACTGTCATTGGTTGTACCATGGCAGACATAAAGGGGATCAACCCGGCGTTCTGTATGCACAAAATTCTGCTGGAAGAAGGGCACAAACCTTCCAGGGAACACTAGAGGCGACTGAAACCAAACATGAAGGAAGTGGTGAAGAAGGAAATCATAAAGTGGTTAGATGCGGGAATTATTTTCCGCATCTCTGACAGCAACTGGGTTAGCCCAATACAATGTGTACCTAAAAAAGGTGGCATGACGGTTGTAAAAAATTACAACAATGAGCTGATTCCACAAGGACCGTCACTAGCTGGAGAATTTGCATGGACTACAAAAAATTAAATCTTCCCACCCGTAAAGATCACTTCCCACTTCCCTTCATCGATCAAATGCTCGACAGACTGGCAGGGAGGTCTCACTTCTATTTTCTTGACGGGTAATCGGGGTACAACCAAATTTCCATTTCCCCGGAAGGCAGAGAAAAAACGTCATTCACTTGTCCCTACGAGATCTTTTCATTCAGAAGGATGCCCTTTGGCTTATGCAATGCACCCGCCACATTTCAAAGGTGCATGATGGCCATATTCACTGACATGGTGGATGATATCATGTAGGTATTCATGGATGATTTCACAATGGTGGGAAATTCATTCGATGAGTGCTTAGAAAATCTGACTCGAGTGCTGAAGCGGTGTATTGAGACGAACCTTGTGCTTAATTGGGAGAAGTGCCATTTCATGGTACAAGAGGGGATAGTCTTGGGGAACTTGGTGTCGAGCAAAAGAATTGAGGTAGATCGTGCCAAAGTAGATGTGATTGCAAAGCTCCCACCTCCCACATCGGCTAAAGCGATAAGGAGCTTCCTTGGGCATGCCGGGTTCTACCGGCGATTCATCAGAGACTTATCCAAAATAGCCAACCCCCTACGTAAGTTGCTCAAAAAAGATAACCCTTTTGTGTTTCTAATGATTGCAGGATGGCTTTTGAGGAGTTGAAAAAGAGGCTAGTCACGACCCCGATCATTGTTTCTCCCGACTAGGAGCAACCATTCGAGCTGATGTGTGATGCCAGTGATTACACAGTGGGAGCGGTGTTAGGACAGTGAAAGGAAAATATAATGCACCCGATCTACTACACGAGTAGGACATTGAGTAGAGCTCAGCTAAACTACACGGTGACTAAAAAAGAGATGCTAGCAGTAGTGTTCGCCTTTGACAAGTTCAGATCATACCTGATCGGCTCGAAGGTGATTGTTTACACTGATCATGCTGCCCTTAGGTATTTGATTGAGAATAAAGAATCCAAGCTGCGCCTAATTCGTTGGGTGCTGCTACTGCAAGAATTCGATCTAGATATTCGTGACCGCAAGGGCATGGAGAACCAAGTCGCGGACCATTTGTCGCAACTTGAAGGTGATGAAAATGCAGTAGAAGTAGAGGATATTTTGGAAACCTTTCCAGATGAGCAGCTACTCGCCACGAGCATGGAGGAGGTGCCATGATATGAAGACATTGAATTACCTGGCAAGTGGTATTGAGTCCTATGAACTCTCATCTGTCCAAAAGAAATTTTTTTATTGTGATTGCTGCAATTATTACTGGGATGAACCTCACTTGTTTAGAATTTGTATTGACAATATGATCCGGAGATGCGTCCCCGAGATAGAACAATTTTCTGTTTTGCAGGCGTGTCACACATCAGCATATGGAGGGCATTTTGGAGGAGTTCAAACAACAGCCAAAGTTCTAGAGGCCGGATTCTACTAGCCAACTATGTTAAAAGATGCCCACCAATGGGTGAAGGGATGTGACGAGTGTCAACGGATGTGGGACATATCCCGTCGCCACGAGATGCCATAAACCCGATCCAAGAGGTCGAGGTGTTTGATGTATGGGGGATTGACTTTATGGGTCTCTTCGTTAGCTCGTACGACAATAAGTACATACTTGTTGCTATAGACTATGTGTCCAAATAGGTGGAAGCTGCAACACTCCCCACCAATGACATAAGGGTGGTAGTGGGATTCTTGAAGAAAAACATATTCACCCGTTTTGGGATTCCAAGGGCCATCATTAGTGACAGAGGCACTCACTTCTGCAACCGTGCCTTTGAAAAGCTTTTAGCTAAGTATGATGTGCGCCAAAAGGTGGCAACCCCTTATCACCCTCAAACGAGTGGGCAGGTTGAGGTGTCAAATCGAGAAATCAAGAGTGTGCTGACTAAAACGGTGAACGCCACAAGAACTGATTGGGCGAAAAAGCTTGATGACGTACTATGGGCATAAAGAACTGCATTCAAAATGCCAATTGGTATGTCGCCATACAAGTTGGTGTTCGGAAAGGCCTGTCACCTGCCGGTAGAACTGGAACATCGAGCGTGGTGGGCACTAAAACAGTTAAACATGGATATTGATGCTGCGGGCACAAGTCGAGTCACTGAATTGCATGAGTTGGATGAATTCAGATATATTGCCTTTGAAAGCACGAGGTTGTATAAAGAGAGAATGAAGTAGTTACACGATAAGAACATTGTGGACCGAAAATTCAAACTTGGAGAAATGGTTCTGCTCTATAACTCCAGATTGAAACTTTTTCCGGGTAAACTCAAGTCCCGATGGTCTGGACCATTTTGTGTGGTCGAAGTTCCCTCAGGTGCTGTAGAGATTGCTTCTGAAAAAGGTACCCACACCTTCAGAGTTAATGCCAGAGATTGAAAAGGTATGTGGGGATGGACGAGAACAAGGAAGTGTCTGTGGTGCTTCTTGATGAACCTCAAAGGTCGAGCGAGCCGAAATGCGCTCATTCTGCGTCGTGCCACGACGTTAAATCAAGCGATTCATGGGAGGCAACCCATTGACTTGTTGTAAATGTCGTTCCATGACGTGAACTAAGGCGCTGGTTAGGAGGCAACCCAATGTGTAGTGTTTATAGAGTTGAGGATGAATAGTTGAATTGTTGTAAGTGCTAACATATGTAGGTGTGCGCAGGAGAATGGTGGACTCAAGGCAATCCAAGGAAAAAGTCAAAAAAACGAAGTGTGGTGAGGCCTGGACTAGCGTGACCGCGCTACTGAGTGTGCTAGTGGTCACGCTAATGGCCTTTTGTTCTGCCTCAAGTTCTCGCCACTAGCGCGGTCACGCTACTGAGTGCGCTAGTGGCCGCGCTAATGGACTTTTATTCTACCTCAAGTTCTCTCCACTAGCGCGGTCGCTCTATGAGCGCGTTAGTGACCGCACTAATGGACTTTTGTTCTGCCTCATTTAGCTGCCACTAGCGCGGTCGTGCTATGAGCGCGCTAGTGACCGCGCTAGTCCCGTCGCGACCAGGTAAGTTTTTTTTTTAAGTTTTAATTTTTATTTTACCCAAAATATAACCCAACCCCCCCTCCCCCCAACTTTCCCCACCACATCCGCCCACTCCCCTAAAACTCCTCTTCTTCTCAAATCCTTCTTCTTCCTTATCGTAAACAAAGTAAAACAAAAGAAAAGGAGCCCTTCTCCCCTCTCAAGCTCAAGCACTCATACACACATCAGGCTTTTTTTTCACCAACACCCAGCCCCCCTACACTTCTCACTCCTTCACACCACAGGTATGTGTCTTCTTCTCTAGTTTTTTCTCTTTTCCGTTTCTAATTTGGTAGTTTTTTCTCTTTTCCTTTGTTAAGAGTTGTAGCTTTTTATTCTTCTTTAGTAGAAATACTTGGTAGTATATGCTTTGTACTAGTGGGTGATAGTATTTGGGGGTGTGGTATGTCTTTATTTAACTGGGGTGATGTTTGGAAAATTGTGGTGGAAGTTGGGGATTCAACTTGTTAAATGGAGGCTCAGGTGAATAATGTCCACCATGTATTTGTGTAAATGCCTCAATGAAGGACAGTTATTGTGACCAAGTGTAAGGTAAAGTCTGAGTAACCACATTGGGTCACCTCGTTGGTGCTGAAATCATGATGTGTTTTTTTTTGGTAGGTACAATGGCTCCCCGAAAGCGTCAAGCCACCGGCTCCTCCTCAGGCAGACAAGCAGGTCCTTATTCGGGAAGGCCACGGAAGTCGTTGACACTCTACCCTTCAAAAGCAATAAATTTTTATCCGCTAAGGCTCAGGATAGGTTCACGGCAAAGGAATCAAAGGCATCCATACCTGAACGTGGCATAGACACTGACTCGCTCTGGTGTTACTGACAAAAAATGTATAATGAGTTGATGCGGAGGAGACTATATGTGTTCTTTGAAGAGCCCGATGAGGCTAATGCCATGATAGTAAGGAATTTTATGCGAACTGCCCAGAACACAACAATCATGTGGTCATGGTGAGGAAGAAGCAGGTAAATGCCTCTGTGGAGGCCATTCAGACCTTTTACCGATTGCCAGGCCCAGTAGATATGTACGAGAACGGCTATGAAGCATATGGCCGACGCTATACTCAGTGGGAAACGTTCCTCCCAACCATTTGTGTTCCGAATGCCGATATAAAATGGTACAAGTATGGGCAGAAGTTTCACTCGTTAGCCCTCACCTTTGAGGCTAAATGTTGGCTCTACCTGATTAACAACTGCCTACTCCCATCCCACAACACCTCGGAGGTGAACATTCCTCAGGGGTGTTTAATCTGGTGCTTCATGACGGGCCGCGAATTTTGATGTGGCCAGGCTTATGCATGAGGAGATGTTCGTCCGTTGTAAGGTTAAGAGGTATGGTTTCTTCTTCCCATCTCTAGTCACCAGATTGTGCCTTGCAGCTGGAGTACTGGGGAACTTGGCGGTCGATGGCAGAGTGCCAACGGCGTACGCCTTCAGAGCTGATAGATTCACAATTAGTAAGGAAGCAATGGCCGTTGATGATGATGAGGAGGAGAATGAGTCGGATGAGGAAGCTGAGGAGGAAGCACAACAAAATGTGGAGGAGGAGCAAGAACATATGAAGGAGGAGTATCCCACTCAGGCGCAGGCTGCTGAGGTGGAGGGCCCGTCTATAGCCCGTAGGAGTTATAGGCTAGACCACCTGGAGCAGGACATGGTGGAACTGCACACTTCGGTCACAGACCTGGGTGCGCGAGTTGATGCTTTAGCTACCCAGCAGAAGAAATCTGAAAAGAAAATCATGGGCTGGCTCCGAGCCTTGGGTCGCACTTGTCATCTGGACCCAGGGACTGTCTCCGACCAGGACTGAGCATTCAGGGAAGTCCCTTACCTATCTGTTTACTTTGATTGCCATGGGGACATGTTCTCATTTTAAGTGTGGGGTGGGGGAAGGATTCCCTTGTACATGTATATATGTAGATAAAAAATGGGTAGTTGTTTTCTTTATTTTTCTTATGAGTTAGCATAATCGTTAGTTGTTTTCATTATTTTCTTTTGAGTTGTTTTTGCTTTTGTGTGGTGATTGTAAATAGTAGTGTAATTAATTAAGTCGTCTTGGCCCGACGACAGATCCCTTTCGACGGGTTCTTGAGGGTCTAAGTCGATCACAAAAAAAAAGAAAAAACAGAAAATATAGTGGACTCTTCCTGATGACGGACTTCTTAGGCAGTTTTCTTGAGGGAAGCTAGTCCAAACAAAACGCCAAAAAGATTTTTTTTTTATTTTTAGGTAGTGTAGCAATTCTCCCTTGGTTTTTCTTTTGGCCGCGGTACTTTTCCAAGGATTTAGCTTGAACCGGGTATGGTTATTTTTTTTTATTTTTTAGGTGTTTTGGGCACAAAGATGAAATAAGAAAAAGCATCCCTTAGTGTTGTTACACCCGAACACAAAAGACCCTAGAGTGTGACGCCTAGGCTCATTTTTTGACTCTTGTGTAATGCCTTAAATTTGTATATTGTAACTGACTTGAATACTCGGTGAGAGTGTCTTGATAAGACAATCTGGAGTGAGTCATGTGCCATATGTGTGTGAGGTGTTGTATTGTATTCGATGTCCACATTCGATGCCTAGAACTTGCCCTGTGTGTTTGCAAAGTGAAATAGTAGTTCGCTCAGCCTTAGAAGTGATATAGGTATTTCTTTGTTAAGCCAAACATAAATGTGTATCCACCTGATTGTAATTTGCCATAGTGAACCCCTTTGAGCTTATAAGCCTGTTTCTTTGACAAACACATTACAAACCTTACCCAATTGTTTGAATGGCCTGTCTGTCTGAACCCTGTATCTCCCATGAGCACTTGAATTGTTAGAGATTATGTAAAAGTCAAAGTGTGGGGTGGTGGTTTGATTTTTGAGTGAAATCAAAGAAATAGAAGGAAAGGTGGAAAAGTGTGAAAAGAAAGGGGAGAGAAAGGAAAATGAATAAATGTAGTCCTTAATAAGTGGTGATTCGATAAAATTGCACCTAAGGGAATTTGGGGTAAATATAAAAAGAAGTGGGGTGAAAAATTTTGGCTGGACATAAGAATGATCTGAAAGCTAAAGTAATTGTATTAAAAGTGCTTAGGAAGGTTAGTCAGTATATCTAAATATATCCTACCCGTCCCTTATCCTACATTACAACCAAATGAAGACCTAATTGATCATAGACTGAATGGGCTCGATTAGTAGAGTATTACACCACGGGCAAGCCTATGGTGTATCTTTGTGGCATATGAATGTTCTTTCCGAGAGTGAGTGAATTCTTTCTATTTGAGTTCCTACATGTTCTTAATATTATTCTTATGGAACTACTCTCGTGTGTGTGATGTGAGGGCACCTGATTCATTATGGAAAGGTAAGTATTGGCCTCTGTTTAGAGTACTTTGATAAAGTAGGAATATTGCTTGGCATGTGAGAGTCGACCCTTGAGGCATGGATGTTACATTGCTAGGTATAACTCCTGTAATATGTTCGTGGTGTGACACATTAGGGAAATGCTTAATGAAAGGACTTTTGTAGAGTATAGTGGATTGCTCGAGTACTAACAATGATTTAAGTATGGGGTGTTGATAATAGGCTAAATTCACGTAGTTTAGTGTATATTTGTACTCCAACTTAATAATGCTTCACTGTCTTAAGAGTGTGAAATGATGATAAAATTGCTCTAATTGTTGATTTTATGTTTTGCAGGAGCTAAATGTGCTTATGAGGACCTAGGATGGTGTTTGGAGCCAAATTGAAGGAGAAAGGCCCTTGGAGTATTCAACGTATGAAAAGAAGGAAGAAAAACTGCACGGACATATTATAAGTCCACTAGCGCGGTCTTAGGGCGCCCACTAGCGCGACCTCGCTAGTCTAGCGATCCCACGCAGAATGTATAGCCATTAGTGCGCCCAGTAGCGCGATGACTAACGCGGGCGCTCTAGTCCAGGCGAACACGTTAATTTTCAGGGGTAAACTTGGAAGCTCGGGACATTTTCGCTCATCCTATATAAGGTTCAACTCGCCCAAAAGAGAGAATTAATCAGGTTTAGAGTCTTGTTTATGAAAAGCAAAGGCAAGAGGCAAGGAGGGCAATTGGGCATGAAATCTCATCTCTCTTCCTTGTATTTTTTTCATTGTTGATGAATTCTTCTGTTGTTATTTTCAGTACAATTATGAGTAGCTAATCTATTTAGTCTAAGGTTTTGGTGGAACCTGTTGAGGATTAACATCTTGTTATATTAATATAGTTTGCTTGGTTTCAATCTCTATTTGTTCAACTAAGTTCTTATTGTAGTTGATTGAAGGGCCCTCAATTAGCTGTGCCTATTTAGTATGTATCTGCTCGGGAGAGAGTACATATTTAGGTAGTTGTTGAACAACACCACTCCCAAAGTATAGGAGGGATCCATAACTGAGGGTTTAAATGTTGGATTATGCATAACGATACCTTGGATGCAATCTAAAGCGAGCTATAATAAAAGCTAGCTAGCGTAACTCGAGAGAGTGCATCTAGTAATTATCGTAATTGCTCGGGAGAGATTTACGGTTATAAAAGTGCTCATGATTGATAGAGATAATTAGGCCAAATAATAGGAAATATACAAGATGGGATTTCATCAGCGGGAGAAACTATAACCTTAGATCCTTCTCACATTTTTTTACAACTCAGTATTAGTTATCTTTTAGTTTACTTAATTTCATTTAGTTTAATGAGTACAAATACCAACAAATTGTTATTCTCAACCTTTGGGAAGTTGATTACGAAGAATCAAGTGAGTCTAATAACTATAATTGATAAGTTATAATTCCCTGTGAGATTCGACTCTGTGCGAAATACTCAGATTATATTTATAATGCCCGTTTAGTCTTTTTATAAGACATAGTTAAGCGTGATCCCATGGCATGACCGAATATCTTACCCAAACAATATAGTGTTGTGCTTACTTCCATTGTCTATAGTTTAGCAGAATTTTGGTGGATTCTTTTGGTTTCTTGCTCTTTTGGTGTAATATGTCATCGTCTGTTTTTGCATGAAAAATTTAGGACATTTCAGGAAGCATTTAAATGTGAGAGACATTCATATGTGAAGTTTTGAGGTGGGTTCGGGCAAGTGTATCTTACATGAACAATTGTTTTCATGAGACTCCGTGTTGCCAAGTTGTTTTACCATATCGACATACAATGGCTCTTGCTAAGAGTAAGAAGTAATCTCACATGTAGATACTGTTATACTTATCCTTTATATGGGTAATGTACTATTTTATGATCGTTTTTGAATCATCTTGGTGATTCTGGTACTATTACGCCTTATATGTTTTCCTAGAAAATAGAAAACAAATTGGTAGTTTGATTCCCAAGGTGATGGCAGTTTACACATTACATGCTCTTCATTCTTTTTTGGTGTCATTTAGTGCATAATAAATTTTAATTGATATTGAATTAGGTTCTACACGTATCCTTTTAATTTATGTATGATTTTATGAAATTTCCTATTTGTAGATGCACAAATGCATATGTTTTTTTTGGGATATAAGAAATTGCAAAACAGGATTGAAGGTCAGAGCATTGACACTGCGTGCAATGTCTAACTTCATGCTCAATAGATATTTTTATTTTAAATTCAATCAACACATGTTTTTTTTTTTTTTTTTTCATGTTGTTAAATAGAATGCAGATCCTAATCATATTTCTTGAATTGCTGAATAGGATTATTTATTTACAACTGTCCATTTGGACGATGACACCACTTGCCTATTTACTCGCAGGTTATTTTGGTGACATGAAACTAAAATTTTTTATTTTAAAAAGAAAGGAAAATTTTGGAGTTCCAAGTGGACCTTAATGTCTGGCTCCATTTTCTTGATGGCACAAGAACGCTTTCATATGGTGTTGCTTATCTTGAATGCATTTTTTTCCCTTGACTATACTTTCTTAGAAATGGAGCTCTTCAAAGATGGCTTCCGTCTCGATCCTAAATTCACTAGTTGTGATGGCACCTAACCCGATCCGTTAGGTAAGTCAACTAGTAAATATCCAATTCCAATAATATTAATAAGATAATTAAATGAAAGTAATTTACTGAATCTTATACATTTCCCAAGTACTGGTAGTACAAATCATGAGCTTCTAAGAATAAAATTTACAAAATTGAAATGAAATAAATACATCGTCTGTTTGAAAAGTACATAAATAGAGTTTTATAGATCTAAAGCTACCACGAACAAGGGGCAGCTACAACCGGGACGCAGCTACATCTTCAACCCAGCTCCCATCGAACATAGCCAACATCAACAACCAACATTTGCATGCAAGGTGTAGAAGCGTAGTATGAGTACAACCGACCCCATGTACTCAGTAAGTAACAAACCTAACCTAGGTTGAAAGTAGTGACGAGCTAACACAAGGTCGGGTTAAATACCAATATCCCACAACAGTTCATAACATCATAATACAAGTATAAAAGAGGTATCTCATAAGTAAAAATGCTCAGCTCGTTCACAGTTCCAGAAAATAGTCCAGTTTTCAAGTATCTCAGTGAAAACCCAAATCTTTTACCGAAAATGCCAAAAATACGAGTAAGTTTGAAAATTGTAATTTTTTTTAGAATATCTTTTCCACAATAAATAAGATGTTTCATTTCTTTCCAGATAACAAATGTGGAATATCTCTCTATGCCCACATATCAATGTGTATAAAAAGTCATGAATGACGTGATACCGTATAGCATGAGGAAAATGCATCTCTATGCCTCAATGTCATGTGTGCATGCAAATGCCATGTATCTAAGAGATGAATCATGTACTCACACTCTCAAAGTACTCAATCCCATTGTCTCACACATTTCACTCATCATGCTCAACCACTTGGTACTGTATATGGCCCATACGACCCAGGGAAGATCCATCCCGGAATATATACATCATTGACCATCATTCACTCAGTACCGAGGAAGGCCAATCCGACCCCATGGAGAAGATCCATCTCCAGGTATATAAATGCTTCGGATAAGATCGACGTCCAGGGAAGATCCATCCCTCAATATAATCAACCACGCTCACTGGGGGTGTACAGACTCCGGAGGGGCTCCTACAATTCAAGTGCTATAATCCGCACGGACAAATCACGTGCTGGACGAACAACTCACGTGCTATAGTATCAATATCCTCACAAATAGGCCCCCGACGTCACTCAGTCATCAATCTCTCCAGTCTCACTCACGGGCACACAATGTCATGAAACTAGCTCGACAACAATGATATGATGCATCAATAAATAACAACTGAGACTGAGATATGATATGAATGCATGAATGTAACTGAGTACGAAATATAAAATCAATGAAATGACATCAAGGAACGACCACTATGCGTCCCAACATTATTGGCATAGAGCCTAAACATGATATATAGCATAAGTGATAGCTCACTTACTTTATCGCATGGGGAAAACACTGATATTAACAAAATAGGACTACTATACAGTACCATGGAAACAATAAAGTCCCAGTTCACTTGGGGCACGCCCATACGCTCGTCAGTTAGCATGTGCGTCACCTCAATACCAATCACATAACACGTATTTCAGGGTTTCATACCCTCAACACTAAGTTTAGTAGAGTTACTTACCTCGAAAAGTCAATACCAATGCCGAGCAAGCCAAGTGATGCTCCAAAGATGCCATCACGCGCGTAGCGACTCAAAACATGCCAAAATAAACTCAAATACATCAAATACAACCCAAGGAAACAATTCCAAATAATAAAGATAGAATTCTCAATAAAAACCCAAAATCGGCCAAAAATCACACCCGAGCCCCCCCTCGGAACCCAACAAAAACTCACAAAATCTGACAACCCGTTCAATTATGAGTCCAACCATACTAGTTTCACTCAAATCGGACTCCAATTCGATGTTCAACACTCAAAAATGCATATTAGAAAACTTTAGGCCAAAACCCCCAATTTCTCTTTAAAATTCATCAACCAACTGCCAAAAATGAAGATAGATTCGTGGAATAAGATCAAAACCAAGTATATAATACTTACCCCAATCCTTGTGATGAAATTTGCTCCAAAAATCGCCTCAATCCGAGTCCCACATTTCAAAATATGATAAAAGAACCAAAAACCTCGATTTTAAAGCCTCTGCCCATCACTTCCGCATTTGTGGTCTAATAGTCACATCTGCGACCACCACATCTGCGGTAACTACTTCTCTTCTGCAACCACAACTAACCAGCTAGCCCCTCGCACATGCGGAACAATTTCCGCTTCTGCGTACTCGCAGGTGCAACTCTTCCTCCGCATCTACGATGACCTCCAGCCAAACCTGCTATGCTTCTGCAGCCAATTGTCCGCATCTGCGGACTCACATCTACGCCCATTCTTCCGCAGATGCAGAAACACCATAACTATAAAATCTTCAGCAATGCAACATGAAATGAAAATGATCCGAACCCCATCCGAAACTCACCCAGGCCACTCGAGACCCCGTCCAAATATACCAACAAGTCCAATAACATAACACGGACCTACTCGAGGTCTCAAATCACGCATAACAACATCGAAACGATGAATCACACCTCAAATCGAACTTAATGAACTTTGAACTTTCAATTTTCAATTTTCAATACTCGTGCCGAAACATATCAACTCATTCCCGAATGAACCAAAATTTGAACACAAGTCCCAAATGACATGACAAAGCTATTCCAATTTCAGGAGCCCAAATTCGAACCCGATATCCTCAAAGTCAACTTTCAGTCAAACTTATGAACTTTCCAAACCTTCAAATTTCCAATTTTTTTGCCAACTTGTGCCGAAACCTTCTAGAACCATCCAAATGCAAATCCGAGCATATGCCGGAGTTCAAAATCACCATCCGAACCTAATGGAACCATCAAAACTCCATTCCGGGGGTCAAATTCACAAAAAATTAAACTTGATCAACTCTTCCAACTTAAAGCTTCAACAATGAAATTCATTCTTCCAAACAGATTCCGAATAACCCGAAAGCCAAAATTGATGATTCACATAAGTCATACTCTCTCCTTTCCAGTTTATGTGAACCTATTTCCTTTTTAGTCTGTTCCAAAAAGAATGACCCCTTTCTAAATTTGGTAACAATTTAGCTTAAACTTACAATTCTACCCTTAATGAGAAGCCTTGATAGCCACACAAATACTCTTGGGCCCTTTTTAACTTATTTAGGACCACAAATTCCAAAAGTTTTTATTTTTTCTTAAACTCCGTGCCCAGTCAAACAGGTTCACATAAATTGGAACGGAGGGGGTAATACATCATACGGAGCTACTCATGCCCGTAAACTACCGAGCGAAGTGCAAATGCTCAAAATGACCGGTCGGGTCATTGCATTCTCCCCCACTTAAACATACGTTCATCCTCGAACGTGCCAAGAGTTGTTCTCAAAACCATCAAACCGTGGTATAACCTTACCATGCATATATCCGGGGGTGATCTCGCATCACCCTATCCCATATAGGTCCGGTAACACAACATAACTGAAATTTCTCAATTCAACCTAGCCCATAAGCCTTAGAATCCAATTTTTCCAACATCGGGAATTGCTTATAAGATCTGAATCTCGCAAACTACACACATTATAAGTCTGAACAAGCTGTACCAAACCGTAACCATAACCCAAGCTACAATCACATGATATACCACATAACCCCAATACTCGTAGAAAGATCTCCGATCACAGTAACTGCTTAGAACAACCCAATCCCGGTGATAATCATTCATCAAATCAACAAGCCATGGAGCTCCCTCTCCTTCAACAAGAACTATAGCCAATTCCTAAGCCGACTACCGATACTATCCTTCCAAATATACCGCATTCAAATCCGATAGCACCCATACTAGTTCCGACGACTCCATCTTATCGAATACCAACTACTCTACTAACACGCAACACTAATACTACTCCGAGCCACAAATCGTGCAATCCATGCACCAATAAGCAACAATCCAAATGTATTCAATCACGAAAATGACTCAATCAAGAGAACCGTCCTGCAAGCTCAACGGGTACCACCACAATACAATGCTAAGAACCGATCACACACCGTAGAACTATCACCCCACTTTAACACAAGGTTTATACCTCAACATAACTCCGCTGCAATGTGCGACTCCATCTAAATGCTGGTCCATATCATATACCTCGAGCCACCTTGCTCAAAATCTATAGCCATGCAAAATTCGACATCAAGTACCCAAAGTGCATTACCATAACCACAGAGAAGCAAATGACACAATGCCACACAAAACCCGAAAGAACATAACCAATATGCCCTCAATCATGCAATACCACAATTACTCATCTCGCTCGAATTCCTCTATAAGACCACAATAGAACCGCACCATGTGTGCCTAAAACCAATGAATCATAACTCCTCGTAGCATCGAAGAGTAACTCACAGAAGATTTCAGAACACAAATTAGCTCACCAACAACCGAATGGCACATCCCATAACAATAACATTATGGAGCCAACCAATCAGACTCGGTATAGAAAACACATCCTAATTGGGCCTACCAATGGATCCCCAAATCAAGTTCGGGCACCCACAAATAGATCAATAAACCTACGAAAGCCCACAATGTCTGAATCATAACACATACTATCATCTGGATAGCTTCGGTCATGACTTCACACTTTACAACCATGAAGCAATCCACTCTTGAGAACTCCTAGTCTCCAAATCCATAGAACTCACGAATCACCATATCTGATCCCAACTCCACCACTAGAATTTCTAACACATATCTCATATACGATCATCCCACGAGAAATACTTCTAAAATTCTTTCGTGCCACATAGCAGAATTTGAATATCAGCAGTCGACCAACCAGAAGTGTAACGACCCGGCTGGTCGTTTTGAGAATTTAGCCCCGTTTCCCCCGTTTCTACTTCATTTTATGTGGTTCAGCTTCATTTATGTGTGTTGGTCGGTTGGTTCGGTTTCAGAGTGGTCATGGTGAGAATTGAGGCATTAGTCTCTTGAAGTAGCCTAATAGTTGAGAAAGTCAACTGAGAGTTGACTTATTGGTAAATGACCTCAGAATGCGGATTTTATGGCTCGGATAGATTTTTTAGGTGATTTGGGACTTAGGAGTGTGTTTAGAATATTTTTGTGATGTCCGTTGTAGAATTAGGCTGGAATTGGCGAAAGTTAGTTTTTTTGGTGATTTCCGGTAGGCAGTGGAAAATAGGCTATCAAGGTCGGAATCGAATTCCAGAAGTTGGAACAGGTTCTTAATGTCATTTTAGATATGTCTGCAAAATTTCAGGTCAATCCGAGGTGTTTTGGTTGGTTTCGGCGTAGTTGGCGAAATTTGGAAGTTTCAAAGTTCATAGGCTTCAATTTGATGTAATTTTGGTATTTTCGTGTTTCCTTTGGTGTTTCTAAGGCTCGAATAAGTTTAAATGATGCTATGGGGTGTGCTGGTATGTTTTGTTGGGGCCCCGAGGGGCTCCTGATTGATTTCTTCAAATCTTTATCGAAAATTCCAGTTTCTTTCTATTTATTTTTAAGCTTTTGATTTTTCAGATCTTGTTTGATTAAAAAATTTAAATCTGCTTCGGCCATCTTCTGGTGTGTGCGAGAGAATGACAGGGCAACTGAGAGGTCTACTGTGTGTGCGCCATCAGATGAGAGGGAGATGAANGAGCTAAGAACAAGGGGAATCTTTTATAGATGTATCTGAGCTTCAATTCTTTGCCAACTTTTGATACTTAATTTTCAAGGCTAAACACATTTAATACTTATGAATTCAACACTATACTTCTTCAGAATTTTCAAATATTAGAAGGTGATAGAGATGAGGAGGGGGTGGCGACTCAGCTGGTGGGAAGATTGAAGAAGAAAGCGGCGTCGGTGATTGGTTTTTGAGAGGAAGGGGAGTGGGCGGCTGCTGAGTTTTTTTTTCAGATTAGGGGGGGTCCTCCTCTCTCTTGGTTTTTTGGTCTAGGTTTTAGGTCTAGGTTTTAATAGGTGAGGGGGATGGGTATTGGGGCGGACCGGGTCGGGCAGGTGGGGTTTTGGGTTCTGGACCGACGGGTTTGGGGCGGAATTTGGGATACTGGGCCACTAGTTTGGCCCAATTTGGACACCCCTCTTTTCTCATTCTTTTAGCCACTTTAGGCTCAAATTTTAATTTAAATCCTAATTTTGGCTAACCTGTTTATTTATTTTACCTAATGATGGACTAATGCAACTAACTAATTAATTAATCTATGAATGCAATTTTTGATTTTTTAGAAGATGCATTTACAATGAAATTAAATCCTAAAAAGAAGTTTAAAATCTAACATGCTAATGAAATCAAGATTCGAATATTTTTTTATGATTTTTATTTTATTTTATGATTTTAGAATTATTAAACGTGCATGGAATGCAACTAAATAAAGAAAAGTTCCTAAAATTTATTAAAACTATTTTTGATTATTTTAGGAGTAATTTCCTTGTAGGGCAAAAATTGGGTGTTCACAGCTACCCCTCTTTGCTCGACAACATGAAGAGTTTCGGGCGAAGATAAAGTGAGCAACTACAAGTAATTTTTTCCCGTTTGGTACTCCATTTGGAAGCATTTTGAAAAAGTTTGACCGAACCTTGCTTCAGAGGTTGCCTACATATCCTTGGCTATAAAGGAATCATGTCAGTGTAGTTCTGGAAGTTTTGGCAGCTGGGACTACCGGAAAGCTGTGATGTTACTGCTGTTGCTGCTGCTTAGTGCTTGCTGAGCTCCTTATTACACCAAAATCAAAAATGAAAAAGACTAAACTAAATTATCAACTACGAGTTACAAGATCCTTATCTATAAGTATTCTGCAACTTGATCTTGAGTCTTGGTTGTTTCTTCACGTAGACTCTGATCTGAATCTTGATGCTTGTTAGTCATAGGTGCTGGTTCAATCTTTTTCTACTTTTCAGGTCAAGACGGGACACGCAACGCTTGTGACTTCAATCTTGTCTTGAGCGGTCCACATCTTTTTCGTTTCTGTACTTTGGGGTCCAACTCTTTTCTTTTCTTGTTTTCTTTTATTCTGAATCGAGACGTCTTCTTTTGGTCATCTCAAATTCATTGTAACCTGCACAAAATCGAAGCAAACGAACGAAATTTTCTGCCCTAGTTTCACTTGGAAAATTCCGTGAGTTATTGTAATAAAATCTATGCTACTTTATTATTGAAAACAATGAAAAGCCGGGAATGGTGCACCCGGAGTTATTGTAGACTAGGGAGTGGATACCTTATGCCCACAGGTAAAATCAATTAGGGAGTGGAGACCCTATGTTGGAAAAAAATTGACAAGTTATGTTGTCGTCAAGAAAATATCAACAGGTTATGCCGGTGTGTGGGGAAGGATCAACGGGTTATGCCATAGTCAAGAAAAAATCACCAGGTTATGCTGGTGTCTGGAAAGGTCAACAGGTTATGCTGTAGCCTGAGAAAGAGATCACTGGGTTATGCTAGAGTCTGGAAGATGATCAACGGGTTATGCTGTTGTCAGGAAAAGAAAAGATCACCAGGTTATGCCGGTGTCTGGAGAGGTAAACAAGTTATGTTGTTGCTTGGGGAAAAGGGATCACTGGGTTATGTCGGTGTCTGAAGTGATCAACAGGTTATGCTGTTGTCAGAAGGATCACCGGGTTATGCCGGTGTCCGGG
>ML372893.1:1017-42061 GCA_005239525.1 Nicotiana knightiana | reverse complement strand
TTACGGGTTGGAGAGTTTGCATTGATTATCGAAGGCTCAACAAAGCAACCCGCAAGGATCATTTTCCACTCTCATTCATTGATCAAATGCTGGACAGGTTAGAGGGCATAAATATTATTGTTTTCTGGATGGGTATTCAGGTTACAATCAAATTGTCATATGCCCAGAGGATCAGGAGAAGACCACGTTTACTTGCCCTTATGGAACTTTCGCCTTCAAGCGAATGCCATTTGGTCTTTGCAATGCACCAGCCACCTTCCAGAGATGTATGATGGCGATTTTCACCGACATGGTGGAAAAATTCGTAGAAGTGTTTATGGATGACTTCTCAGTCTTTGGGGCATCTTATGATGACTGTTTGAAAAACCTGAGCATGGTGTTGGCCCGTTGTGAAGANTTTACTTGCCCTTATGGCACCTTCGCCTTCAAGCGAATGCCATTTGGTCTTTGCAATGCACCAGCCACCTTCCAGAGATGTATGATGGCGATTTTCACCGACATGGTGGAAAAATTTGTAGAAGTGTTTATGGATGACTTCTCAGTCTTTGGGGCATCTTATGATGACTGTTTGAAAAACCTGAGCATGGTGTTGGCCCGTTGTGAAGAAACAAATCTGGTGTTAAATTGGGAGAAGTGACACTTCATGGTGCAGGAAGGCATTGTCTTGGGTCATAGAATATCTAAAAGTTGCATCGAATTTGATAAGGCAAAAGTAGAGGTAGTTGAAAAACTACCTCCACCAATTTCAGTGAAAGGCGTCCGGAGTTTCTTAGGACACGCAGGATTTTATAGGCGCTTTATTAAAGATTTTTCTAAAATTGCTACTCCTTTGTGCAGGTTGCTGGAAAAAGATGTCAAGTTCAATTTTGATGCACCCTGCCTGAAGGCATTTGAGGAGCTCAAAAAGAAATTGGTAGCTGCCCCCATAATTGTTGCACCTGATTGGTCAGTACCATTTGAACTTATGTGTGATGCAAGTGACCATGCAATTGGGGCAGTGCTAGGACAAAGGAAAGACAAGGTGTTTTATTCCATCTACTATGCGAGTAAGACCCTCGATGATGAACAGCAGAATTACACCACTACTGAAAAGGAGTTGTTAGCTGTGGTGTGGACCTTTGAAAAATTCCGGGCATACTTGGTGGGCACAAAAGTTATTGTCCCCACAGATCACGCAGCAATCAGGTACTTATTTACAAAGAAAGAGTCTAAAGCTAGATTGATGCGTTGGGTTTTATTATTGCAGGAATTTGATGTGGAGATTAGAAACCGAAAGGGCACTGATAACCAAGTAGCTGACCACCTGTCAAGGCTGGAAAATCATAACCATGTTGAGGAAGGTGGAGATATTAAAGAAGTCTTTCCTGATGAGCAACTTTTTGCTATAACCCAAGACCCTCCTCCATGGTATGTCGATTATGTGAATTATTTGGTAGGCGGGGTACTTCCCCCGGAAATAAAATCTGAAGCAAGGAAAAGGTTCTTACGCGATGTGAAGTCCTACTACTGGGATGAGCCCTACCTGTACAAAGAATGTGGTGATCAGTTAATGAGGAAATGTATTCCTGATATAGAAGTGGAAATGGTTCTATTTGATTGTCATGCATCACCATATGGGGGCCATCATGGTGGCGACCGAACAGCAGCGGAAGTGCTACAATCTGGTTTCTNTTTATGGGTCCATTCCCATCATCCAGGGGAAATAAATACATTTTGCTGGCAGTTGACTACGTGTCGAAATGGGTGGAGGCAATTGCATTGCCGATGAATGATGCCATGGTTGTCCCTACGTTTGTGAAGAAGAATATATTCTCCAGATTTGGTACTCTACGAGCCTTGATTAGTGATGAAGGAACCCATTTTTGCAATCGGTTGTTGAATAACCTTTTAGCTAAATACGGGGTCCGTCATCGAGTTGCAACAGCATATCACCTCAAACAAGTGGACAAGCAGAGGTATCCAATAGAGAAATCAAGCAAATACTAGAGAAAACGGTGAGTGTGAACAGAAAAGATTGGGCTGCTAAGTTAGATGACGCTTTATGGGCATACAGAACAGCCTACAAAACACCAATTGGTACATCAGCGTACAAGCTGGTCTATGGGAAGGCATGTCACCTGCCCGTAGAGCTTGAACACAAGGCGTATTGGGCCATCAAGAAGTTAAACATGAACCTTGAAGCCGCGGGTGAGAAAAGATTGCTGCAGTTGGATGAATTGGATGAGTTCAGGTTGCACTCATACGAAAATGCCAAACTTTACAAAGAAAAGACCAAGAGATGGCATGACAAACATATACATCCGCGTCATTTTGAGTCGGGCCAACATGTACTATTATTCAATTCTAGGCTTAGACTGTTTCCTGGAAAGCTGAAATCGAGATGGTCAGGCCCGTTTGAAATAGTGAGAGTCACTCCATATGGTGCACTTGAATTGCGAGCTATACATGGTGAAAGAACATTTTTAGTGAATGGGCATAGAGTCAAACATTATTGGGGTGGTACCATAAATCGTGAGAAGACCAAAGTCGTGCTCGCTGATGACTGAGGCGAGGTTATGCGTCATGTCGCGATGTTAAATCAGGCGCTTCACAGGAGGCAACCTATTAACTTGTTGTAATCGTCGGGCCACGACATTAACTAAGGCGCTTATTGGGAGGCAACCCAATGCTTAGTTAAATCTTAACATAGCTTGAATAGTTTCATATAATTATAGGTACTAACGAGCTTCCGAGTGCATTCAAGTGAAAGGAGCAGTGTTCTTGCATGAAGGAAGGTGAGAATAAGGCCAGGGGGTACCTGGCGTTTCAGCCCTAACGCCTGCAAATGCCAGGGCAGGCTGGGCGTTTCAGCCCTAACGCCTGGCAAACGCCAGGGCAGGTTGAGCGTTTCAGCCCTAACGCCTGGAAAACGCCAGGGCAGGCTGGGCGTTTCAGCCCTAACGCCTGGCAAATGCCAGGGTAGGCTGGGCGTTTGGGGTGCAACGCCTGGCTAACGCCAGTGGGTCCAGTATTTAAGACTAAAACGCACGCCTAATGCCAAGTAAGTATCTTCTTCTAATTTTTTCATCTCCCATCTCCCTCTCAAGCGAGAGTTTGCTCCCAAGAACACAAACAATAACGAATTGCTCTCACACTCGCACTACAACTCATAGATTACCCACACATCTACACGACACACCCATATCAACTCTTCACCCACATATCTGCACACCCACAGCACACAAAAATCTGCACAGGCTTAATTTCGGGGTTCACCTCATCACATAACACTNACACACCCACATCAACTCTTCACCCACACATCTGCACACCCACAACACACACAAGTCTGCACAGGCTCAATTTCGGGGTTCACCTCATCAAATTAACACTCATCAATCGTTGAGGTATGATTTTATCCCTATTCTGTGTAAATTCGACTTGGGTGTTACAATTATATATGGTGTAGCCATGACTCATGGTGGTTCCTTATGGGTTTATGAATTTCATGGTCATATTGTATGATGTTTTGCATCCCAATCCCCGAAACTCTCTAGGAATGGGCTGAATTTGTTAAACTAAGTGATATTCTGGAACCCCACCCAGATGTGGGTACATAAAGCAGTCCCTCAATTCCATAAGAGATCTCATGGCATTGTGCAAGCCAAGTGCTCGATATAATGCCTCAATGGAAATACATATCCCATTTGGAGCCCGAGTCTCAGGGAAACAACCCACTAGTATCATGCATTGTCAAATCCATGAAATGTTAAGTGTGAAGAGGCTCACGAGAAGTCCTTTGGGTAAATTATTCATTAACGTACCAAGGTGAAGTCTGAGTAACCTTTGGAAAGCTTTTGTTACATACTTTGTGACACCCACTAACTACTGATCATATGTGTAGGAAAAACAATGCTACCCAGAAGAGCCACTGGAAAGGGGAAGGCCACGTCTTTGGGCCCAGCTAAAAGCAAAGCAAAACCCCCACAACCTCAAAAGAAAAGAAAATGAGGGGATGCTACTTCCAGTATGACTGGTGAGGAAGCAGTAGTTGCTGTCGCTGCTATGAGACATCGACCCACTGGTGAACGGGTATATGGCCTCAACAGCATACCAGTGCAATCCAGGAAATGGTATGCACGCTGCAAACTCAAGCATGTTCACCCTGAAGGGGACATTAAGTAAGGGAGTCTAAGATCAAAATTCCCAGCGATTTGGCGGAGCATCCATGAGTTGGGACTGGGATATATGTTCAGACACAATGGTGACATCAACCTCAACTTAGTCTGAGAATTCTACGCAGGGTTTGACCCTAAGGAAAAGAACGGATTGGTGCCAATTCGTGGGCACTTGGTAGATTTTTCGGCCAAGGCCATATGTGACTTCCTAGGTGCACCAAATATTCTGGTGGAGCCTCTAGAGCAATTCATCCGTCATCCCAACTATAGAGAGGTGAGGCACACACTTTGTGGGGTTGATTCCACAGCTGCTTGGATTCGGGATAGAGCCACAAATTGCCATAAAAGATTTCCAAAGAAGAAAATGAAGGTTGAGACCAAGGTGTGGCTTAAAGTGATTAATGCACGGATACTACCATGTAACCATGATACTTTAATCAGCCGAGAGAGGATTTATGTGCTCTACTTCCTCATAACGTNCATTCCCAAATTTCATAACTCAGTTCCTGCTAAATGAGAATGTAGCGGTTGAGCCCAACTTTGACCATACCATTGATCAATTCCAACGAGAGATTGACATCTCTGGCCTAATACTGAAGGAAGAGCCCTCCCTGACCAATGCAGAGCGCAATGTGCGGGATGATAGCTTCATGGCCCATCTTTATGGGATGATGGATTTGCAGTTGCGAATAGGAGGTCGGCCGGCATCAGTTGATGAGAGAGTTGAATTGGATCAGAGGTACCCGCTCAATGCTCATGCGCAGTAGATAATTGGAGCGGGTGAGGGATACAGGCTCCCTGATGATGAGGATATCAACACTCCTGACGACTCTAATGAAGAGCCGATGCGCTCGGATGAGGAAGATGATGAAAAAGATGAGCATGAGGAGTGGAGAGTATCAGATGATGACGACGCTGAATAATCAGGGAGTTTCTTGTACCTTGCTTCTATTCATGTTTTTGTCTCTATATAATGCACTGGGGACAGTGCATGGATTAAGTGTGGGGTGTGTATGTTGTATTTTGTTATACTTACGAATTGTGAAATTGTTGTACCGTATGTGGGTTTGTATTGTACTTTTGTATTCATGATAGTAAATGATTTTCTTTCTTCTAAGTTTTTGTAGTTGTTTTAAATATATATAAAGATGGTGGACTTTTTTCGACGATGGACCTCTTAGACAGCTCTCTTGAGAGAAGTAAGTCTAAAGAAAATACCAAAAAGATTTTTTTTTTAGGTAGTGTAGTAATTTCCCCTTGGTTTTTCTTTTGACCACGGTTCTTTTCCAAGGATGTAACTTGAACCGGGTAATTTAAATTAAGTTTATTTTTGTTTTTAGAGTGGTTAGGAAGAAACTGAGTAAATTAGAGATACCCTATGACATGTTTGATGCCGGCATATTAGGTGATGACATACATTCTATTTTCCCTTATATTTGGTTTGACATGTGATGTCTGAGTAAAAATAAATAGCCTATTTTGTGACGCCTAAGCTCAATTAATTGCTTGTATTCTACATAGTATGATGTTGCTTAATTCTCTCAATTTCGTGTGCTTTCTTGACTTGAGAATTGAATAAAACCGTTGTGATTGAGTCATGTGCAATGTGTGAGTGAAGTTTAGTGATTTTCTATGATATCCTGTGTAGTCTAGAACTTGCCCCGTATGTTAATCGAAGTGAAATTGTAGGTTATGCTAGTCTAGGATATGACGTAGGCATTTTCTTGCTTGATAATGGATGTACTTGTCACATAATAATTACATTTTCCATTGCTAGCCCCTTTGAGCCTTTAGACCTTTTCTTTGGTACCCACATTACAAGTCGTACCCCTATTTTGTTCTTAAATTGAGATTTTTGCACCTTTTCCTCCTAAGGCACTTAGTCGCTAAAAGAAGTAAGGTGGGATATTGGAAAATAGTTTTTGAGTGGAGCCATGGAAAGGCCTGTTAGTGCACTTAGTCGCTAAAAGAAGTAAGGTGGGAAAGAAGAAAAAAAATAATAGAAAAAAAATATGTACNTTGTGAAGGTAGTGTATTAAAGTGCTTAGGAGGGTCAGTCACTATTCCTAAATATATCCTACCCGTCCCTTAGCCTACATTACAACCTGAAAGTCCTAATTGATCCTAGATTTGGCTAACTTGAATTAGTGGAGATCTACACTACGGGCAAGCTTATGGTACGACCACGGGATGCATATGAATTCTTTGTGAGAGTGAGTGAATTTGTTCAATTGTGTGACGTCCTTAAATAATGTTCAAAAGTATATTTGAATGTGTGGACTAGATATATTCACTCTCTTGTTGTTGGTGAGGGCACATGATCTCATGAACGATTGGTAATATTGTAATTTTCTTGTTGGGTAGGTGCGTGAATTGAGAGGGCTTAGTAGTTGCAAGTCGACTCTTGAGGTTGGGTGGTTGCAATTAGGTTGTTGATATGATTGATTAAATTGTTATGCTTGGGCATGTCTAAGGAAGGGAAAGAATGTGAAATTTTGTATGTTCATACTTGATTGCCGGTATCGATCATAGTTAAGGGGTAATGTGTGTGATTGAAAAGTAAAATACTCCTTGTTAATGAAATGTGTACGTGTTGAAGGATATTGCTCGAGGACGAGCAAGAGTCTAAGTGTGGGGTGTTGATGCATGGCTAGAATTAATAGTTTTAAGCATTATATACCTTACATTTTATGTGTTTTTGTGATAAAAATACACATTATATGTGCATAATGGAGTATATTTCATGTGTAGGTGAATTGGAGATGGAAGCCGAGCTAAATAGGTGCATAAAACATCAAAAATACGCTCAAGAGTCAAAAAGGAGTGACCCGGGCCATACCCGGGCGTTTGACCCCTAAAGCCAGGCATGCCCAGGCGTTAAGGGGGCGTTTGGCCCTTAAGGCCAGGGTGACCCTGGCGTTAGCCAGGTGTTTGGCTCCTAACGCCAGGCCTGCCCTGGCGATAAGGGGGCGTTTGGGGCTTAACGCCTGGGTCCCTGTCCGGTCAATTTCGAGTTTTGAAGGTTTTAAGTGTTTCCCGGTTTGAATAGAAGTCTCCTACACGGTTAGGGTTTATCCCAAACATATAAATAGACCCAAAAACACAACTTTGGGGGAGGATGCCATTTTTGGAGAGAATATACACACAAGATCATTGAAGAAGCAAAAGATTATCAGTTTTCTTCATCTTAATCTAGTATTTTCCATTTATGCAATTGCTTAAGTCTAGTATGAGTGGCTAAACACCCATTGTTCTGGGGTTGTGGTTTAGCCATGAATATTGTTATTCGATATTAACTTAACCTTGATTATAATTCACTCAATATATGGTCGTTTCTTCAATTCTGCGTTTAATTGCTTAATTTTTGGGCCAGCAATTAGGTTTTATATACTATCTATGTTATGCTTGGGAAAGCCGTATATAGATTAGAGAAGAATTGAAGAGAGCGCGATCTTAACCCTTCAGGGGAGCGGATTTGTGGTTAGGATAGGAATATACCTAGTCACCGTGCTTAATTAAACATCGTAATCTTAGTGCGTTCTAATAGATTAATTTCATAGGAATATAGGCGTTAATCTATTGAGAATAGGCGAGTAGTAATTCGAGAGAAGGCTACGAGAGCAATTATTGATTAATTAGCAACCATGAGTGAATTATATGAAAGGGAGAGTTAATTAGAATGCAATATGAATGGTGAATTGATCACAACCCTGGAATATTTGTCTTTATTGAATACACAACAATATTCTCGTTACTTGATAATTAGTTCATATAATCGTAGAATAAATTAGTTATATTCTTGGATTTTGTTTTGCTCGATTAAATAACAATTAGAGTGATTCAGCAAGTAGTTTACGCAAGTCCCTGTGGGTTCGACATTCGATTTAACATTATATTACTTGCTACGACCACGTATACTTGCGTGTGCGTTTGGGACCAACACTCCTCCTACTACTATTACTATTGTGGGTGAAGCTCTTGGTCGGGGACATCGGGAACATAAAGTGTCCACCAGATTAAAACATTATATATGTTACACAACACAGTGTCATACTACTATGTGCATAGATACCCCAACGCAAAGCTCATCACCCACGCATTCACAGTCCTCAGGTACGCCGTATCCCATAGCTAACTATGTGACTTACAATAATTTTTCTTCTAGACACAAGAGCTTTCTGGCAGTTGTTACTGCAGGTATTGAACCCACAAGGTTTTATGATGCTGTGTGTGACCCTATCTGGCGACGTGCTATGAAAGAAGAAATTGACGCATTGGAAAAGAATGGTACATGGACATTAGAGTTTCTTCCACGGGGAAAGAAGACCATCGGATGCAAGTGGGTATATAAAATCAAATATAATTCTGATGGTACAATTAAGCGATTTAAATCTAGACTTGTGGTTCTTGGTAACAAGCAGGTGGTTGGAATTGATTACAATGAAACTTTCGCTCCGGTGGCGAAAATGGTAACTGTACGAGTTTTTCTTAGCGTTGATGTGGCTAAAAAATGGGAGTTGCATCAAATGGATGTTTACAATGCATTCTTGCATGGGGATCTAGATGAAGAAGTTTATATGCAACTTCCACCCGAATTTGAGTCCTCGACTCAAGGGAAAGTGTGTCACCTTCGCAAATCCTTATATGGATTGCGACAAGCTCCAAGAAATTGGTTTACTAAACTTGCTACTTCCTTAAGGACATTTGGTTTTGTGAAATCATTTGCAGATTATTCTTTATTCTCTTATATCAAGAATGGTTTAACATTACATTTTCTTGTTTATGTCGACGATCTGATCATTGCTAGAGACAATTCTGGTGCTATTTCTAACTTCAAACAATATTTGCATCGTTGCTTTTACATGAAAGATCTTGGGCCATTAAAATATTTTTTGGGGTTAGAAGTGGCCAGAGGTATAAATGGTCTGTTTCTTTGTCAAAGAAAATATGCACTCGATATTTTGAGTGAAACTGGACTTCTTGGAGCCAAACCTGCTAGCTTTCCTATTGAGCAAAATCATAAGCTCGCATTGGATAATGGTAATGATTTTGCCGAACCTGAAAAATATAGACGATTGGTGGGCCGACTAATTTATTTGACCATCACTCGTCCCGAGTTGTGCTATTCAGTTCATATATTAGCTCAGTTCATGCATTGTCTAAAAGAGCGACATTGGGAGGAAGCATTGCGTGTACTGAGATATTTGAAAGGCAATCCAGGTCAGGGAATTTTCTTATGAGCTGATAGCAATTTGCTCTTACATGCATATTGTGATTCTGATTATGCAAGCTGTCCGATGACACGACGTTCTTTAATTGGTTATTTTATTCTACTGGAAAAATTCACCTATCTCTTGGAAAACAAAGAAACAACATATTGTCTCTCGCTCCTCGGCCGAAACGGAATATCGTTCGATGGCGACAACAGTGTGTGAATTAAAATGGCTCAAGGCTCTGTTACAATCCTTAGGTGTCTTTCACAAGGATCCTGTCCGTTTATATTATGATAGTCAAGCTACTTTACAAATCCAGTTTTCCATGAGCGTGCAAAGCACATTAAGGTTGATTGTCACTTCGTACGTGATGAAATAATAGCTGGTAACGTTGTTGCATCTCATGTGCGCACTTCTGAACAACTAGCAGACATATTTACTAAAGTACTTGGGAAACAACAATTTTTGTACCTACTTCGCAAGTTGGACATTCGCGATCTTCATGCTCTAACTTGAGGGGGAGTATTTTGGGAGATATAGCATAGTTGTAAATATGGTGTAATATTATTTTGTGTTTATTTTAGAAAGTTGTATATGTTTAAGAGACTATAGTAGTGATTGCCTTATTTTCTACGATAGCTTTTTTAGTTAACAAAACACAAATTTTGTATATATTAACACATGATTATTCAATAGAGGACACATAACTTCATTCTCTTTTAAACTCTTCCAGATCCATACCACCTGTTTTGTATCTCAATTGTCAATTGTGCTTGTCCTTCCATTATAATATTTTACTTTGAATGGAACGTAACTGTGGAACATGTAATCATCTAGGGCTTTGTCCAAGCAGAATAACAAAAATAAAAAATGCTAAATCGTTTAGAGTAGTTTACAAAGCACTTGAGAATTGTCATTTTGATCGAACAAATAGTTACAATGGGATGACGAAAATCAAAAGCACTAAATTATCAGGTGGCCGCTATCAATTTCGATCTTTTATAGACACTATAATTCCAATTGTCCGAGGCAACTTCCTAGAAAAAAGAATAATTTTCACAATAATTGGGTCGTGGCTAAGCCCGAGCTGCTCCTAACTTGTTAAGTAATAATGTTGAAACAATTTTCATTGCTTCCTTTCTTCTTTCTAAGAGTCACTTTTATCCCTAGAGATATTAAAACTAATAAAACCTAATGAATTCGTCATATTATAAACAGAAAAATATCTAATAAATATTCCAATGTAAATTTTTTTATAAATGTTCAACCGCCAAGGAGTGTGGTCGTCCTTTATCTTGAGTTAGAATTTTAAAAATGGAATTCATTTTTGGCAAAAATAGGGAATCCACACTAGTTTAGAGACGTACCTAAAGTATAATTACTAGTTAATCTAAATTTAGTATCACAGAGATTCCGTAATTAAAATTTTACTAAATAAGTACTCTATAAATCATATATTTCAAACTAAATAAATTAAATGTAATGCGGTAAAAATTTTAGTTTTGAATCTTGAATATTAAATTCAAACTCATAAATTTTAAATTTTAAATCTTAAATCTATGCATAAAAAACCAAAAGAAATCTTCAAAGTCGCTTAAAAATTAATCAAAAGATGAGTTGGTATGATAAGGAAAGGAACACGTGTGATATTTGGCACGATAAAGCCGAGGCTGCATTTCATCATCACCGTTGGATCTCAAACCCTCTCTCTCAATTTCACCTACTCTTTCATACTGCTCTCTCTGCTTTTTTTCTCCTTTTTCGCCTCTCCAGAAACTGAGGCACAATTTAGAAAGATCTTCTCTTTTTCTGCTATATATCTCTTAACCATACCATTTTTCTTCTCATCACCGACATAGCCTGGTAATTTTCTCTCTTCTTTTGGTCATTTTTACTGTTTTTGTTACCATTGTTATAAGAATTTACTGTGTTTTTTAGTTTTTGGCAAAAAAGGTTCTTAATTATATGCTGTACTAATGATCTATAGTTAATTGAGTTTCTGTGTTTAATGTGTCCGAATAGATCATGTATTTTTGTGGGCTCGGCTTTTGTTTGCTGCTGATATTTAATTGCGGAAAAAAGGAGTTCTCTCATGTGTATTCTAAGCTATATTAAGATCTCATTTCACTGTGGTTAATTAGGTTTCTGCGTTTTAATTCCTTTTCTATTGCTTTATGGGTCCGAACTGACAATGGAGTCCTTTGGGTGCCTGGTTTTTTTTGCCTTGATTAATTTCCTGCTGATTTTAATGGATATTCTTAGCTCTTATGATTTTACTTTAGTTAATTGGGTTTCGGGCCTCGTGCCGAGGGTCTAGTAGAAATAGCCTCTCTACATTCACTGTAGGTAGGGTAAGGTCTGCGTAATATCTACAATCCCCACACCCCACTTGTGGGACTATACTAGGTTTTTTATTGTTGTTATAATTGGGTTTCTGGGGTTTATATTTCCTTATACGAATATTTTCATTTCCTTATAAATACGAATATTTATTTCCTTATAACTGCATTCACTGCAGACTAAACATGCTTAAGATACATACGAAAAAAATAAGAATTAGATCTAGGAGAAGAAGCAAAGAAATATGGCAATTTGACTAGACAAGACAAATTCATATGATTCTCCTACCTTGAATGCATAAAACCTTTCCAACAATGAGATCAAACTATATACGGGTTCCGACCCATTATACACATAGGTTAAACAATTGAGTGGCTAACTTGATTTGTACATTGGAAATACTAAACTAATAATTGAAGCTTGTCCAGTGATGAATTCTTACACATCAAACTCCTAGCTTTTGTTCCTAACTCATTTTTATGGGAAATGCAAATTCAAGGAATTGAAGTTCCACACTTCATTTACTAAATAAGAAAAAGGAGTTCCACTCGTGGTAAGTTAATTCTTTTAACAGAAAATGAGTTCCACTCGATATTCAGAAGTTTCAAGTAAATATGATTAATCATTTTAGTTTGTATTTTCTACCAGTGACCCTCCAAAACAAAGTAGTAAGGTGAAGTAAGTCAGCATGATCAGTTTAAGAAAGTTATATGCATTCCCGCTCAATACCGGAGAGTTCATAACTCTGCCTATACCACTAAGTAAGTCAGCATGATCAGTTTAAGAAAATTATATGCATTCCCGATCAATACTGGGGAGTTCATAACCCTGCCTATACCACTCCAACAATGGTGCTCTTAACTTCCAAAACTAACTTCACAAAGCTCCATTTTCCAAAGGAATATTCAAGCATTTAATGCTACATAATTAAGGATCTAAAGATATTATACCTTGTAGAGTTGCTCAGTGATGGTTGCCCCAATAACCCCGGTATAAAATGCACTGACATAGATAGTAACAAGAGGCGTAAACGATTTTGGTCTCCTAAATGGTTCTACCATATCCCATGGAATTGTCTTCTCCCATTTTATGTACACATAATCTGCATATTTCCTCCACGTATATGTCGCCATTTCCACGAGACCCTTTAATTATCAGCTGAACTGTACAAACCAACCAAATATCTGGTTAATTGGAAGATGCAGATGTCCACATGCAAAAAGCGCTAAGACAATTTATTAGGGATACTTTTGTTTAATGCAGGACATATCAACTTTAGATAGCTCATATTACTGTAAATTTATTGCATAAATGCAGTCTAACAAATCATTATAGAAAAACATAATATTATTATGGATTAAGATTGTGATAAAAGAATCAGTACTAACAGGCGGAAAATTTGCAAGAGAAAAGAAGATTAACATTTTTTGTAACATTAGGGAGATTTGTTAAGGAGGACAAAGTACTCTTGCTGTTTAACTATCTCTATGTTATCATCAACAACATACCTGGTTATTTTCTACACTAATGATCACTATAGACTATGTTATTCGGATCCTCTTAAAATCTACCGCACCCGTGTCGAATCCTCCACTATAATTTTACATATAAGTTTTTTTAGCTTTCATATTTTCAATTGCACTACAAACTAACTTCACTAAGAAAAAAAATAGATTTTAGTAATTTAACCCTGATTTTTATAATTAGCTAAAAGTTAATTAAGTTTTGGTCTTTTATACAGGAGATAGAAATCCAGTACTAGCAAGAAAAATCACATTAACACTTCAAACTATAATTAGATATCAGTTCAATTTCAAATCAACACACAATTAGCTCTCAGAACATGTAAAAACACAACAAAAAAATTAATCAGTTAACAAGTAAATAAGGTGTGCACCCACTGCCTCCGTTGGCACAAATACTCATCACATTAACACACCATCACAACTATAGCAAATTATAGTAACTCAAAAATAACTGATATTGAAGTTGAGAGTTTGTTTAAGAAATGAAGCAAACACAACAAAAATTCACTATAATTTGTATTATACCATTCAAAATCATAGCCAAATGCAAAAGGTGATAAGGTTTTAGTATAATTAGATACCGAGAGAAAAATACCGAGAGAGAGGGGAACAGACGAAGATAAATTTTGATTCTGTCGTGAGGAACTCTGAATAAGTGAGGAGTTTGCTGCAGAAGATTAGAGCAAGTTACTGGTGTTGGCAAGAAGTTGAGGTCCACTAGAAGATTTGGGCCTGGTCCAAATGACGCTGGATGGACCTCTTTTAAAGGACAAGTTACGTATTTGGCCGATCGATAAAAAATAATTACATTTGCTAGCTGATATATTAACTTGTACTCATTTGTCAACCCGGTAAACCAACTTAAAACTTTTCCATTTGAACATTTTAACTTAATGAAATGAATATCAATAAACACCTATGATCGTTGACTATGCTTATGTGGCATTGGCACTGTCTATGTGGCAAAGGTGCGTGCAAATAAGGCTTAAAAGGCGCGTTGATAGAAAAAATTTGATTAAAAAATTCTGAAATAGAATTAATTATAAAAAAAGTAACTAAAAGAATAAAGAGATCAAACTCATCCCCTCTCTCCCTTTCTCCACCCCCACCCCCGTCCCCTTCCCTTTCTGCTATGGCATTCCTCTGTCCCCCCTCTTCTTCCCGTTCCCAATATCTTCGTTGTTTTTTCTTCTCCCCTTCTTCTTGTCAAAAAGTGTTGTTTAGTTAAAAGAGAAAAAAAAGAGTTGAAGATTGAAGAGATGCTATGTGTGATGGATTGGCTTTAGAGAAGATGGGACGATTAGTCCGACGGATAGTTGGTATATTAATGGATAAGGAAATTAATAATAGGACGAAATTGTATGGAGGAGACGGAGATGGGGATCGATGTCGATGAAATTTTTTAGTGCTTCGTTGCCCTACCATATTGCTTAGCGGCTAAAAATGATGGAGTTGGACGGTGAAAATGGTAGCTTTTGCCGAGATTCAAAATGGGTAAGTAAAATTTGTAATGATGAAGGAGCAGAAGGAATAGGCTTTCTATTACATTTGGGTTTGGCCACTTAAACTTGACTTAAGGGTGTGTGGTGGTGGCGGAGTTATGGTGGAGTAACAGTTGGGGCATGAGGGTGATGAAGAGAAAGAAAAGTAATAAATTAGAAAATTGGTAATAAAAAAGTGAAACCCACAAATTACACTTGTCGAAAATAAAAAGTCATAGAGTGTGACTTGTCATTGTTGTCAGGCCATTGAAGCTCACGCTCTGATGGAGGGGTGTATTGATATCCATTTCATAAAGTTGAAGTGTTCAAATGGAAAAGTTCTAAGTTGGTTTACCGAGTTGACAAATAAGTACAAGTTTATATATTAGCTAACAAATATAATTATTTTTGATTGATCGGTCAAATATGTAACTTTCCCTTTAAAAGAGGTCTATCCAGCAGCATTTGGACCCATTTGAATGCACTTGGACCAAGCCCAAATCTTCTAGTGGGCCTCAACTTCTTGCCAACACTAGTAACTTGCTCTAATTTTGTGCAGCAAACTCCTCAATTCTCCAGAGTTCCTCGCGACGGAATCAAAATTTATTTTCGTCTGTTCCCCTCTCTCTCGGTATTTTTTTCTCTCTATATCTATTAGACTAAACCTTATTATCTTTTGCATTTGGCTATGATTTTGAATGGTATAATACAAATTATAGCGAGTTTTGATGTGTTTGCTTCATTTCTTAAATAAATTTTCAGCTTCAATATCAGTTATTTTTTAGTTGTGATGGTGTGTTAATTTGATGAGTATTTGTGCCAGTGGGTGCACGTCTTAATTACTTGTTAACTGATTAATTTTTTTGGTTGTGTTTTGAGTGCTAATTGTGTGTTGATTTGAAATTGAACTGATCTCTAATTATAGTTTAATGTGTTACTGTGGTTTTTCTTGCTAGTACTGGATTTCTATTTCCCTAGAAGACCAAACTTTAATAATTAACATTTAGCTAATTATAAAAATCAGGGTTTAAATTATTGAAATCCATTTTTATTCCTAGTGAAGTTAGTTGTAATGCAATTGAAAATATAAAAGCTAAAAGAACTTATATGTAAAATTATAGTGGAGAATTCGACACGGGGGTGGATTTTTAGGAGGATCCCAATAACATAGTCTATAGTGATCATTAGTATAGAAAATAACCAAACATTAGATTCTAACCTTGTCGGTTGCCGATGATAACATAGAGATAGTTATCAAGAATACTGTGATCTCCCTAATGTTACTCTTCTTTCTCTTGCAAATTTTCCGCATGTTAGTATTGATTCTTTTATCACAGTCTTAATCCATAATAATATTATGTTTTTCTAGAATGATTTGTTAGACTGCTTTTATGCCAATAAATTTACAGTAATATGAGCTATCTAAAGTTGATATGTCCTGCATTAAAGAAAAGTATCCCTAATAAATTGTCTTAGCGCTTTTTGCATGTGGACATCTGCATCTTACAATTAACCAGATATTTGGTTGGTTTGTGCAGTTCAGCTGATAATTAAAGGGTTTCGTGGAAATGGCGACATATATGTGGAGGAAATATGCGGATTATGTGTACACAAAATGGGAGAAGACAATTCTATGGGATATGGTAGAACCATTTAGGAGACCAAAATCGTTTACGCCTCTTGTTACTATCTATGTCTGTGCATTTTATACCGGGGTTATTGGGGCAGCCATCACTGAGCAACTCTACAAGGTATCTTTAGATCCTTAATTTTGTAGCATTAAATGCTTTGGAATTCCTTTGTGAAGTTAGTTTTGGAAGTTAAGAGCACCATTGTTGGAGTGGTATAGGCAGGGTATAAACTCTGCGGGATTGCATATAATTTTCTTAAACTGATCATGCTTACTTACTTCACCTTTTACTACTTTGTTTATAGGGTCGCTGGTAGAAAATACAAACTAAAATGATTAATCATATTTACTTGAAACTTCTGAATTCGAGTGGAACTCCTTTTTCTTATTTAGTAAATGATGTGTGGAACTTGAATTTGCATTTCCCATAAAATAAGGTAGGAGTTTGATGTGTAAGAATTCATCACTGTGTTCAGTTATTAGTTTAGTATTTCCGATGGGCAAATCAAGTTAGCCACTCAATTGTTTAACCTATGTGTACAATGGGTCGGAACCGGTATATAGTTCATGGCTAAGCGCTATATATTGGGCAGAGCTTTCTCAATTCTGATAGGTTTTATGCATTCAAGGTAAGAGAATCATATGAATTTGTCTAGTCAAATTTCTTTGCTTCTTCTCCTAGATCTAATTCTTATTTTTTCAGTATGTATCTGCTTTTCGGAACAAGTTATCTTTCCTCTAGCCGTAACCTTTTCTAAAAATGTTTTGTGTAAGTCATTGCCTTTTGAGAAGATAAGTAGCCTACTCATGTTCTGTATAATACGAACTATATAGTACTCATTTGTTAGAGTAGATTACTTTCACTCGTATATTAAGAATCAGATTTTCTTTTTCAGCCTTTAGTTTACTATTAGTTCAAATTCGTGCCTTGATATAATAGTTTCTTTTCCCACAATGACAGGAAAAATACTGGGAAGAACACCCTGGGCAAGAAGTGCCTCTAATGAAACCAATGTTTTATGGCGGTCCTTGGAGAGTAATGAGGGGCGATGTTCCTCCTATGGGAAAGTTCAATCTCTGAGCTGCAGTCAGTTGATAGTTATAAGGTATCTAATATAAGCTCTATGAAAAGGAAAAGTAGCAAGATATGTTGTAGGTGCACACGAGTTCAAAATTCTATCTGTGAACCAAGTTTAGAGAAGGGCAGACCCACTTTCTTTGCATTTATATTTGACCTATCCTCACTTGTAAAGATTTTAATCTAGCTGTTTACCATGTTGTCTGAAATAGATGGGTTATGAAAAGTAATGAGAAGTGACTTGAGCGTATTTGCAAACTACTCCAAGAGAAGTTATAATTGAAACCATATACTAACAATTAACAACTTTAAGGTTCTGGGGGTTTTGCAGTCGTAACTTATATTTGTGCTACTTTTTAACGTAAAAATTGCATAGGACGTCTTATTTGGTCGCCCCCATTTAACCTATATCCACTTTTTAAACAACTTCAAGCCTCTTTCTCTTCCCATTCTTCTTCTTCTTCTTCTTCTTCTTAATTTTATATGGTGGTTGTGAATGTATCTTAATGTAGTTTATGATGTTTTACAATGGTGAGCTGTTATGACGCTTTATTTTTTCCGATTGCTTAGGATTTCTTCTTCTTATTTTTCTTAATTGCAAAGTGAGTTTATTAGATTTGTTGTCGTTTTGATAAATTGATGATTGGGATTTGTTTTTGATGATATTTGGAGGTTATGTTTCAAATTTGAGCTCATTTGGAGTAGATTTAGGTATTAAATCGTATATTGGATTGTTATAATTCGAAGAACAAATTTCTGTTCCTGGGCAATTTTCACTTCAGACTTATTGGTCTTAAGTAAATGAAATCCTTTGTTGCACTTCAGACTTTTTGGCCTTAAGTGCATCTGAAGTGTAATTTTTCACTTCAGACTTATTGACCTTAAGTATAGCAAAAAGTTTGTTGTACTTCAGACCTTTTGGCCTTAAGTGCATCTGAAGTGTAATTTTTCACTTCAAACTTATTGGCCTTAAGTGCATCTGAAATTCAAATTTTCACTTCAGACTAATTAGCCTTAAAGTAAATAAAAATGTTTGTTGTACTTCAGACTTTTTGGCCTTAAGTGCATCTGAAGTGTAATTTTTCATTTCAGACTTATTGGCTTTAAGTGCAATTTTTCACTTCAGATTTATTAGCCTTAAGTGTAATTTTTCACTTCAGACTTATTAGACTTCAGACTTTTTGGCCTTAAGTGCATTTGAAGTGCAATTTTTTTACTTCAGGTATTTCTTCTTTTAACTTCAGAACCGACAAGCTGAAGTTGATCGTAAAGTGGGTACGCTTGCAAACTCAATTGTGACCCGAAAATAGGATATAGATGCAAAAGCCCCCTTTTTAACTTGTACTTTATTTTTTAAAATTATTGATTTGGTAGCCAGCTGATAAAAAATTTGTAAGAATACGACAGTTACACCCCTATCAAAAGATACAAAATCATAATCACACAACCTCATTCGTGAAAATAGATCTCTTCTCCTCTCACAAGCTTTATCAAAAAATTAAAAACTTGTCCAGATTCATCTTCACAATCGCACTTGCATGAATTTATTTCACATTGAAGCTAAAACTTCGTGCTAATGTAGAATAAAGTTGTTTTATGTTGAAGCTGAAACATCATGCTAATATAGCATGAAATTATTTAACATTGAAGCTAAAATTTCATGCTAATGCATGCTGAAGCTATTTACCTGCAGTCTAAAGCATAGTCATTAGTTTTATCCGAAACTACAGTCTAATCTTGCTGAAGTTATTTAGTTCATTTACTAAAATTTCAAACATGCTTAAGTTTTTTAGTTCATTCACGAAAACTTCAGACTAAACATACTTAAGTTTTATATATATAAAATCTAGTACTATCTTTTATTAATAATTTTACAATATATATAAAATTAATTCGAATAATTTGCCCTTCAATTCTAAGGGACCTAAAGCAATTGCTATAGTGGTTTCCCCAGAGTTGGCCCTGCCTGAATATTGGGAAAATTGCGTCTAAATGCACAATCGGAAAATTGGGAGTTCTATGGGGGCAATTACTTAAAAATATATTTCGTGCTACAACTCTCCTGTCTTATAGAGAATCCTGAACCGATCTTACCTAGGTGACTTACGCTCCACGATACTTGAGCTCTCCTCAATCCTCCTGATGCTTGCTCAAGACTTGCCTCGAAACTCACCCTAAAGATACCTTTTCAGAACACCAAGGGGTCGTTTGGTAAGGTTTATAAGAATAGTATAGAGTAAGGTGTATTAGTAATGCAACTATTAGTTATGCAGATATTATTTTTCATCTACTGTTTGGTGTTGTGTATTAAAATTATAATGCATTGCATAATTTTTTAGAAAAATAATTATTTACAAGAATGCCCTCCGCATTCTCTAGCTTTAAGGGACTTTAAGGATATTTTTGTCTTTAACCATACTAATGCATGCATTAATTGTCTTGGTATTACTAATGCCATGGTTTTCTATGCACTACTTATACATAGGATAATATCAAGTATGATGTATAACTAATGCACGTATTATAACTAATGCATGTATTAGTTATACACAAGTTGAAGAAATGTACCAAACAAGGTATTAGTAATGCATAGAGCTAATACTTGCATTATTTTTTCTAATACCTCCTACCAAACGACCCCTAATTTACAATAACAGGAAACACCTTTCAATTCGAAACTAAACAGTTTCTGAAGCATATATATTTTTAAAATGAGAAGTCTTGACCAAAAATTAGGAAAATATCGAAATATCGATTTTTACTTTGTATTCATCGCCATCCTACTAAAGAGTGCATCGAGTAATCTTCACAGATCATATCTCGAATACCACGAAAAGCAAAATATTATTCAGCTTAATTTATACTTCGTCCGGTCCTCTTTTATTTGTAGGTTAAAATTTTAACACTCATTAAAAAAACCATTTAATAGGATATAGTTGTAAGATATATCTAACTAAGCTACCCTTATCTCTTCCTCAAATGAGTAATTAATGACCATATACCTTCTTGGAGTAGTAAGGATGGAATTAGGAAAAATTAGTCTTCTTAGCTTTATGAAGTAAAATACTTTAGAACAAAATTTTTGCAGCTAAAGTGACAAATAAAAAAGGGTTCAAGTAAAGAAAGTCAGAATTTGCATCAGATCTAAAATAACACTATTTCTGTGTCTTTTAGCTTGACGAAATAACTTCCCCGACCAACAGTGTCAATGGCTGATATCAAAAACAGAAGGAAACATACAAAAAAGGCTCGCCCTGCCCCAGAAATCAAGTTAACCAGGATATTATTATCAAAACAAACAGTAAAAAGCCAAAAGAAGCTTAAACATTTTGTCCTTTTTATTTCGTCGCCATCAGACAAAACAAGAGGCCGTCCAATTAACCTTCCAGTGCTGATGCTCCTGATATGATCTCTATTAGTTCTGTAGTGATTGATGCTTGACGGGTTCTGATTTTACAAGGAAAAATATATTAATCAGAGACCAATTAAACAGACAGACGATAAAAGAAATTAAAATTATACGTGGACTGAGATATAAGTAATTTTATGTCAATGGTTTCATGATTTCTGTTAATGATGGTAATAATGAGTTTGGTGCCACTAAGTTGATGAGTGCCTTGGAAAGTTTTCTCTATAAGAAGCTACTGAAGGTGTTCCATGGAGGAACAAGTATGTGAGGGGTAAAAAAGTGTTTCCTGAGAATTTATGTTTCAGCGGTCTCTATCCAATGCTGCAAGAGTGAGTAAAAAAGTAAGGAAGACGGAAAGCGGAAAAACCTGTTGTAAGTGAGAGTGAGACGATCAAGCATATCACCAGCATTTCTGCTTGAACTATCCATGGCAGACATTCTTGCTCCTTGCTCACTAGTAGCATTCTCCAGCAATGCATTGAACAAAACCTGGAAAAAACAGTTTATCCATTCAATCCAGTTTGGTATACAAGTCATGATAATCTTTATCTTCAATAGACTCGGTACGTCCATCACAAATAAAGATAGAGACTTATATCTCCCACACAACCAAATCAGTACTAACGCTATGCAAAGTGGTGAAGATCAACTAAGAAGTTGAAAAGTCCATTCAACACTGCAAAGGAAAAACTTACACATGAAAATTGGAACTCAGATAGATTCTGAAGAACTTCAGACTTCGTCTCGGCGCCTTCAACTTCATAAGAATCGAGTTCCCCAAGCTTTCCACCGGATTCAGACTCTCTCTCCACAACCTACATTGCACCAAAAGAGACTTATTCCAAGAAACAGAACTCACAACAAAAGGAAGTTGACAGAACAACAGATCAAATCATCTTATCAACCTCTGGGGAAAGTACAGTAGACATCGTTGGCAAAAATGCGACTACAGACTGGAACTTATTATAAATGATCCTCAGTGCATCAAATTCCACATTCTTCAAGATGTCATCTGCAATGACAGAAACCTGCAAGACATACATTGTCTAAATCAGTAGGAAGGAAAGAATAGAAAATCAATATAACTAACAGTGCAGATATTCCATAATTACACAAGTATCACTTCAACGAGATCAAATGGTATTGTTATTAAATGTTCATCCTATTCATCGGAATTTTTGAAGTTGCAACAATTCAATTGAAGTGTTCAAATGCTACACAGTAACTAGACAAGAACTTATTATCAGCCAATATTGCAATTTAGATTCACCAATTCAGACAGAAAAGAAAGGGGAGTGAAAATAGAGCTTTCATCTGTCGCACCTCTATCATCTTTGTTTGATGTACAACATGACAGAAAGAAAAGGAAATAAAAAATATGTGCTGTTCGGATTAAAAATATCATGATGTCAAAAAATTCCATACTACTCGACCAAAACCAACGAGATTGAATAAAGGCGGCCACCAACTTCAAACATAGTTGAAAACAAAAAAAGAAATGCAAAGCAAGCATACAACAGATTACTTGTACATATGCAAGAAGTAGGATATCATAACCTGTGTGTAGTTAAGAGGATTTTTCTGCAACTCAGTCATGATCAGCTCAATGTCCTTCTTTGAATCTCGCAGCAACTGAGCCTTTGCCTTTTCCCCCAAGACAACATATTTATTTTCCTTTTCAGGACCTAGCAATTACATATTAACAACAATTACATCAAGTTCCACAGGCGAAAAAAATATTTCCACACTAACAATTTTGCGTTTACCAGAATTTAGCTTATGAAGAGCCCTGCTAATCTTGACGGATGTAGAATTAATTCCACCACAAAGACCTTTGTCTGAAGAGATGGTTATGATAACATTCTTCTTCACATCAACACCTGAAGCAAAAAATATTACAACAGCTACCTAGCATTCTGAATAATTAAAGAATGCAACACTAAAAAATTCAAATTCCCTAAAAGATAACATCTGACCCAAAAAACAAAGAAAAGTTTAACTAAGTTGACAAGATCATCTTTAACAATGGTAAAGAGTACAATTCAAATAGCTATATCCATTTTTGAAAATCCTCATCAACAAAATGATTTAGGAGCCAGTCAAACCCCCATCCAGCCAGTCAAACCCCCATCCAGAAGATGTATGCAAAATTGCCATGCATCAAAATAAAACATATGGCCAAATACATAGACGGTCTATCAAAATGAGCTCTAATTTTCATTTTGACACCTCAACTGAGACTATTTTCTATTGAACACTTGATCTAAACTTAAAATGTTCCTATTAGACACAAATTGTTGTGGTGGCAAAGTGAGTGTAACACCTTCTTTGAGAAGGTGGAAAGCCAAAAAACAAACAAGATCAACTTTAACAATGGTAAAGAGTACAATTCAAATAGCTATATCCATTTTTGAGAATCCTCATCCACAAAATGATTTGGGACCCAGCCAAACCCGTCCGGAAGATGTATGCAAAATTATCATGCATCAAAATAAAACATATGGTCAAATACATAGACGGCCCATCAAAATGAGCTTTAATTTTCATTTTGACACCTCAACCGAGACTATTTCCTATTGAACACTTGATCTAAACTTAAAATATTCCTATTAGACACAAATTGTTGTGGTGGCACAGTGAGTGTACCACAACTTCTTTGAGAGCGTGGAAAGCCAAAAAAATTTAATTTTTTTCCTCTTTCTCCTTCCTCCTCTCTCCCCACCACTACCTCCACCCTTCCCCTTCCTGCTACTTTCTCCCTGCCACTACCAACCAACCACCCCATTAAACCTCTTCTGCTCCACCCATTTTCATCATCAGTGCAAAACTCCATTGCGTCATTTTTCTACACAAAAACCTTTTTCTCTCTTTATTTCTGGGTGATAACGATGGTGTTCGGGCCAACTTTATTTTTCTCCATTTGTATTAGCTTCCAGTTCTTATTTTATGATTCGAGGGGTATCCTAGCCAGTATTATTTTGGAAATAAACAATCACCCGGAACATTAAAATAACTTCATCCTCTAGACAATCTCCGGCTCCAAGTGAAAATGCATATAACCAGGGTTAGTTTCACCTCAGTATAAATGTTCCTTGGATCCAGAAACCACAACTAAAACAAAAGAACGAATGCTATGTATATGTAGACCAATCACTCACTATACAATTAAAGGTACCAAATTTAGCAGTAACCTGAATTAAACTTAAAAGGAGCAGGAGCAGCAGATCTTAGGATGCATGGAGACTCTACGACCACACTTGAACAAGATCTGTGCTCGTACCACACTCCTTGAGTTCTAAGGAAGTATGAGACTCCATAAAGTGATTCATCCCTACCCTTTTCCCTCTTTCTTTTTTAACTACTCCAGGAATCTAGCTAGATGCCAAAAATCTAATTACAACGTACTGGGAGTGTCGCCAAGAAGTGCAGTAAATGGCTGCCATAGTCCGCGTGAATTTTCAGCTCTAGTCTGAATAGCTCTAAGCTTTGAAGCAGCAACCATCTTCATAGCCTTGGTAATCTTCTGGATATTTTTGACACTCTTCATTCGATTTCTGACTGCAAAAGGGCATTTTCAGCGTAAAACATAATGTAGAAGAAAACATCAGTGAAGAAGGTTAAGAGAACATAAATGTGATAAACGGAGACGGAGTGTATAACAGATTTACAGTTGAATCTTACCAACTTGTGTTGAAATATATCGAACTCCTGATGAGACTGGTTCCCTGCATATAAATCAGGGGTCATATAGAATTGTTTTTTCCGCTGGGGAGAATGAATGATAATTTTTAATAAAGTAAGAATGATAGTTAGTTAAGGTGAAGAACATAATCCTACTATAGCTGCATATATAAATCATCTCTATCATCTTGAAACAAAAAGGCCATTGCAATATACTCCCCCCTGCAAAGCCATCCAGTATCCAGTTACTGATAAAACAGAGATCTCTATTTTCCACTCTATCCAACACAGAAGACTTTGCAATTCTCGTGACCTTTCGCTTTCTACAACAACTACTACTACAGCTCAGCACCAAGCAAGTTGGGGTCGGCTGTATGGCCATATTTCAACTTCTGTTCCAAAAACTTCATAACAATTAGTGTCCAAAACCTACCTCAATTATCGAACGTCCTCCCTTCGGCCCAAATGACCATATTCTTAAATCTAAAACAAGCATATCCAATATCCAGTCTCTTGCAATTCTTATACGACAAATATACAGCCAGCTTTACAGCAAATCTTAGTTCAGATCATTGATTTAAAACAGAAAAGCTGGATTTCCCTTTTAAAAAAGGTAAAATAAATGACAACCAACTTGCTTTACTTTGTAATAGATAAATGTGCAAGTTTTGTTAAAACCACCAGCAAAAAAGGGCATGCTGGGGAAATTACAGCCAAAAGAGAGGGACCATTACACAAAATTTGTATTATGAGCTAAGAAAGTCAACAATGGCATCACTATCATTTACATCTAAAGCAGCCCTGTTGCACCAAAGCATGACAAATATATATTTTTTAGCAACTTATCTCTTCTTTATACTTAAGACTTTTGTCTAATTTTGCGGAAAAACTAAGGCATTTGTTGAGATTTATTGGCATATTTCAGGTATTATGTGATTTAGAGAAGGCATGGAAAAAAACAAGCCAAAATGAGCTAAAATGGAAAATTTGACTACTGCCCGTGATTGCTCTTCGCGATCGCGGAAGGTACATATGCGATCGGGGAAATGACCTTCGCGAACGCAAGGGAAGGTATGTGAATGCGTTGAAGGAAGGTTTGGTCAAAGGATGGTCAATTGCCCTTCGCGAACGCGGAGCTATAAAGGCGATAGCAGGTCGTTGGAAAGTTGTGAGTCGTGATCGCGGTTCTTCTTTTTCCGATCGTGAAGAAGAATGTTTGGTCACCCTATTCAAGTACTCTCCGAGAACGCGGGGACTTATGTGTGATGGCAATGCTTTGCAGAAGTTGTTCAGAGCGTGTTTGCGTGATCGTGCAGCTTATTAACTGGGCAAAAGCTGGGCAGAACTGGAATTTCACATTTTTTGCTCCCAAACCATTTAATACTCGACTCAGCTCATTTGGGAAGGATCTTTGGCAAAACTTTGGTACTCTTGACTAAAAATACAAGCTTTGGAGCTAGGGTTTCTTGCACCACACTTGGAGATTGAAGATTTGAAGACTTTGGATGAGATTTTCTTACCCTTTTTACTCAATTCTTCAATTCCATGATGTGTATTGAACATCTAAGTGTGATATTTATTCCATTACTTGAATTTTGTTTATGGGAATATTCATTACTAAAGTTTGGATTAAATCTCTATTATGCTTATGTATTGAATGATTTTTTATTAATTATGAAGTGAGTTATTGTTTCTTTTATTAATCTTGTTCTTTAATGTTTCTTAAGGGATTAGCTAACCCTAAAACTCGCCCATTTACTTCGGTTTAGACTTGGAAAAGGCAAACTCGGGGTTAGGAAAGATTAACTAACAAGAACTTGAGGCGTTAAACCTCATTTTATAGATTCTACCTAGGTAGATTCTACCTAGGGATAGGATTGAACTACTTGTAGCCACATTCAAGTGTACTTAATCCTCCTAATTGTTTTAGGAAAAATTCAATTAGGAAGTCCTGTTAGTCTTCGGATTAAGCTAATATAGAATCATTATCCGATGCTAATTAACATAAACACACTCATATTTGTAAAATCGTGAAATACATTGGATCGTTACTTGAGTGTTATTCCCCTTGTATCCTACCAGAATCGTCAAAACACCGATCCGCGCTTGTTTACCTAAAATGTTGACCGTGGTCAACTCTAGCCTCATTTTTAGTCAAAATTTTCATTTTCTTGGCTATCGCGTTTCAGATTTTGGTTTTGGGATTTGGAATAGGTCAGTTTTGTTATTGGAACTTGTTTGTAAAATTTGGTGTAATTCAGAGTTGGTTTGATAGGATCAGTGATTAAAAAAGCGAGCGCTTCCTCGCTTTAAGCGAGAAGCGAAGCGGAGCGCACAGTTCATCGCTTCTGCCATTAAAAGCGACTCTGGTACGAAAAAGCGACCGCTTCTCTGTAAAAAGCGAGAAGCGGTGAAGCGAGAAGAAGCGAGAGAAGCGTCCGCTTCTTTGTTTAAAATACCCAAAGCCCTATTTTATTAAAAACTTGGTATTCTAAACAGTCTGGACTTCTTCGAGACTTCAACAGCAGCGACAAACTAGGGTTCTTCAAACAACATCAGTGATTTCTTTCTCTTCTTCTTCATTAACTTTTGATTTCTAAAATAATCTCAAAGCATCAACTAGGGTTCTTCTTCTTCTTCAACAGAACAACAACTTTCAACAGGTATGTTCTGCACTATTGATTTTTCTTCTTCTTCTTCTTCTTCTTTTTATTTTTCTTTCTAAACGTCCATAAAGCGCCGAAATGCTGGCGAATTTTTTTCAGAAAAATTCTTTCCAATTTTTCCAGTTTCTGCCCAAAATTTCTGCCCAATTATTATATCCTTTATTCGTAGTTCTTTAATTGATGCTACTCTTTAGTTTTTTAATTGAAGTATTGAACATTTGCTTACAATTACATGTGTTGTCTACGCCCTATTTATTTTAATTTTTTTTTTAAATTCCGCTCAAGCGCTTCGCTTCTCGTGAAATGGGGGTTGTCGCTTTTCCTCGCTTCGCGCTCTTCACAACACTGGATAGGATTCGGATTTTGCAAAATTGAGATTTAGACCTTAAATTGAGGTATGATTTCGAAACAAATCACATAACCGTGCTCGGGGTGAATGGGTGATCGGGTTTTGGTCTGAATCTCGGGTTTTGACCAAACTCGCTCGTATTTGTAAAATCGTGAAATACATTGGATCGTTACTTGAGTGTTATTCCCCTTGTATCCATGCTTGTAGCCGTTGATCATTTCACTTACTTTCTAGGTTAGTATACATTTTCGTATTAGTTATAATATTTTCTCAAACCCCTTTATTAGTGTTTAATGTAGCATAATAAGCGATAATTCTCTTACTTCCTTAATCACCTCATATTGTTTTCTGTGGGCGACTCATACTTAGGTATATTATATTGCATGTGAACGTGTTTGCTTACTTTTTGAGAAGTGGATTTAGACGTCATCAAAATTAGCGTTCGTTGCCAGGGAAATTAATCTTGTTTAGTTTCTCTTTTAAGCAAATAAAAAAAAACTAGTGCTTCATGCTAGAAATAAAATACAAAATATTTAATTAATACTACAAGTAAAGAGAGTAACAAAATAAACTAAAAATAAAAACTAGTGCTAACATGATAGAAATATACTACAAAATATCACCAATAAACTACAAAAGCTAATCAATCTGTCAAGTTCACAAAATAGTCATGCTCCACATACATACATCACATATAAATGACCACCCCCAACAGAAATTGTTGCACTGTTCTCAGTGCAACTAAACAAGGTAAAATGGTGATACGTGCTCCATGAAATCGGTTTTACTCGAAGCTGGAGGTGGAGGAAAATGCAAGCTCCAAATCCTCATCTGAGTCATGTGTACCACATAATGAACTCAGCTTTTGCATCATTTTGGTCAAGAATTTGCTCTTCTTATACTCATGCTCCTTGAACTTTAGCTGCTACCTCTCAATCTTCCCTTGCATGTGGCTCATGTCCTCCAACTTGCTTTTGCTCATTAACTAAATCACTCAGGAAGGCCAGCTACAAGTCAGTGAATGTTGGCATCGACGCCATAGATTTGACTAGAGAGATGGCGCATAGTAGGAGGTTCGAAAGGAAGTGGTCCAATAGAGTCATATGGCCTTGTTGCAATTGTGGAAGAACCATTGGTAGTCACGATAAACTACACAAATGAAGGAGATGATACATCAATCCTCCTCTTCTTTCGCCTGTCACTTGGTCCCTTACTGAGCAATGGATAAATTGTCTTCTCTGAGCCCTTCTCAGAATTATTTGGGTCTTTTAGCACCCCCAGCATCATAGCACAACTGAGTAATCAATAATGGAAATAATAGACTCTTAGACCTCCCATTACATGCTTCCTCAAGCTCACTCACCACATGCTAGCCACGTTCACATATGTACTAAAGGCACACTTCGGCCTTCCTAATGCTGACAACGAGGCATACAAAGCTAGAGCAAAGGAGAGAGGAAGCTAGTGGTTGGTGGAAAAGCTTCATGGCAGGGTAACCTCGACCTGGGAAAGATTGCACAAAGTGGTGGAGTCTTCTGAATTCACAGCCGAAGCCAAGACTTGGCTGTCTATTATTGGTGCCAGAATCATGTCATCTAGACATGAGTCCGAGGTGACGCCTGACAAAGCGTTGATGATTGTTGCTATTATGGATGACTTACCAATGAACGTCGGCCAGCATAGGGTGAGTGAGATTGAGGAAGCATGTAACGGTGGTCTCTGAGTCCATTCTTTCCATCATTGATTACTCAATTTTGCGATGATGTTGGGGTGCTAAAAAACCCAAATGATTCTGAGAAGGCCCCAGACAAGGCAATTTATCCATTGCTCATAAAGGCACAAATTGGTGGGCAGAAGAAGAGGAGGATTGATGCATCACCTCCTTCATTTGGGCAGTTTGCCGAGACTACCACCGGGCCCGATGGTTCTTCCACAGTTACATCGAGGCCATATGACTTCATTGGACCTCTTCCTTTCGGACCTCCCACTATGCGCCATCTCTCGATCAAGTCTATGGTGTCGATGCACACATTCACTCACTTGTAATTGGCCTTTCTTATGGTCCGTCTGGGGAGGGCACTTCTATTGGGACCGGTGACACACCATCTCTGAATGATTTAGTTAATGAGCAAAAAACAATCAAAAACAGGTTGGAGGACATGAGCAAGAGTCAAGGAAAGATTGAGAGACAGCTGCTAAAGTTCAAGGAGCATGAGAAAAAGAAAATCAACTTCCTCGCCAAGATGATGCAAAAGTTGAGTTCATTATGTGGTACACATGACTCAGATGAGGAGGATTTGGAGCTTACATTTACCTCCACCTCCACCTCCGAGTGATACCGATTTCAGGGAGCACCTCTCACAATTTTACCTTGTTTTGTTTAGTTGCGCTAAGGATAGCGCAACACTTTCTGTGGAGGGTGGCTCATTTATATGTGATCGATGTATGTAAAGCATGACTATTTTGTGAACTTGACATATTGGTTAGCTTTTGTAGTTTATTGGTGATATTTTGTAGTTTATTTCTAGCATGTTAGCACTAGCTTTTATTTTTTTTATTTTTTTGCTCTCTTTATTTGTAGTAGTATTAATTAAATATTTTGTAGTTTATTGGTGATATTTTGTAGTTTATTTCTAGCATGTTAGCACTAGTTTATACTTTTTTGTTATTTTGTTACTCTCTTTACTTGTCGTAGTATTAATTAAACTCCTTGGCTTTTCTTAATGTCGAGGTTCTTCTCCAACGAAATAATTTGTGTCGAACTGGGTGACTTTTTCCTATGATGGATGGCATGACAACTTTCTTAGGGATTAGTTCAAACTCCTTGTTACCACATAATTTTTCCCGTGGGACTCGACCCTGACTCATAGTTAGGTATATTATATTGCATGCGAACCTGTCCGCTTTATCTTTGAGGAGTAGGTTTGGACGTAATCAATATACATTTGAGCTTGAGTTTAATTCTACAATCTTTTTTGTTTTCAAAAGATATGTTATTCCGAGTGTTGTGAAGAGCGTGAAGCGAGGAAAAGCGACAACTCCCATTTCGCTTAAAGAGAGAAGCGAGAAGCGAAGCGCTCGCTTTTTTGAAGTGAAGCGAAATTTAAAAAAAAAATCAAAATAAGAGAAAGGGCAGTATACTATTCAATTAAAAACTAGGCAGCATAAAAACAGTGAAAGAAGAACTAGGCAGCATTTCAACAAAGAGGAGAAAACTGAGAAAGAAGAACCGAAGGGAAAAAAAATTCTCTCGCATTTCGCTGCTATTTGCACGCTGAACCAGTGAAGGAGGAAGAAATCATCACATACGTGTTGCTGCTGGTTGTATGTTGAAGTTGAAAAGGGAACCTTAGTCGCCTCTTTAAAATTTATGTTGCTGCTGGTCGTGTGTTATAATAAAAGAACACTGAACACCTTTCTTTTTTAATTAAATAGGTTGGCAGGTGTTTAAAGCAGAGAAGCGCTCGTTTCGGTCGCCTCGCTTTGCTTCGTTGCTTCTCACTTTTTAGTGGGAAGTGCACGCTTTTATATACCCGAGTCGCTTCATATAGCAGAAGCGGTAATGGGCTTGCCTCGCTTCGGTTCTTGCTTTAAGCGAGGAAGCGACTGGTTTTCACAACCCTGGTTATTCCTTCCCTTCCAGAGGACCCATCAAAAACCAACTTCCTCTACTTATCCAGCTTGCAAAGTAAAATAGCTGCTGGCCACTTAAGCCACAAAATGCAAATACAAACGGCTGAAGAGAACAGAGCAAGGATGATCTGTCAAAGATTACAAAGCATTTCTATGCTAATTTACAAAACCAAATTACTTCCCCGGCTACGAATTTATGTTCAGATGGCTGTACATGCCTGTGAGAGAATCAATAAAAATAATTTTTGATTGTTAGTAAAAAAATGTTTTTAGAATGAATAATAGAAGTCCTATGGCTCCGGAAGAACGCAAGAGATCACATGGTTTTTCACATTATGATACAACGCTTCAGCATTTAATATTGAAGACTTGCAACGAAACTCGTAAAGAAATTTCAACGCCAAAATTGCCCAAAAAAAAGGCTTTTTTTAGTGAGGCCTGATATCACAACTGATACAACTAAAAAAATATACTACATAGAAGCACAGCAACTGAAATCCCTTAATTCCAATAACTGAAGAAATGAAAGAGGAAAAAATATAAATCAACTACTCCTCAATATCAAACAAGTTTGAATTCATTATATAAATCCATTCCTCTCAATAAGACCCATTTCATTCAGATACTAAATAATTTATCTTTTATATAAATCATCTAAAATATTTATTCCGGGCTCGTTACATTCCAACAACACAAATTAAAAGTTCTCGAAAAGTAAAATCACATATGCATAATACTTATCAATCGGTCTCAATTACAACGTAGCTGGGTTGACTATATAAATATCATATATTCATTCCGCTCCATTCAGACCCATTATATAACAAAACTGGACGATTTGCATTTAACACAATTACGAGCTCTTAATCTGAAAAAAAAAATGTTAAAATGAATGAGGAAAAAATTCAACAAATCAAAGTCAATCCACTAAGCTTCTATACAAACAAGATGGGGTCGACTACATAAATCCATCATATCTATTCAACTCAATTTGGAAACATTTCATTTCACTACAAAAAAATTTATCTTCTAACACAAAAATCATTCAATCAGACGCCTTAATGCAAAACTAGTTGGCTCAGTATACAAATCCTCTATATATCCATATCGATACTAATTATATTTTCTTTTTTGACATAAATTAAGAGTTCCCTATAACTATACGAATAGATCAAAGAGTGATGGTGGACGAAAACATACTCGGAAGGAACGAGAGAAGAGCGGAGAGTGTTGAGAGGGCAGGGATTAATGGCGAAACGCCTTCCCTCACGTCTCAAAGCAGCCATCGCCATTGTGAGATCTGATGATTTCGATCAAAGCGCTTCTTCTTCTTCCTCCTGATTGTTCTTGTGCAGATCGACAACTTTCGCTAGGGTTTTCAATGTCTTGAAATGACAGACTCAAAAGGGAGTGTACATTTTCCCAAAGTAGATGTTTCAAGAAAAACGACGCCGTAGTATGTTGATCGACTTTTTTTCAAATTCCACATTAGATAAATAATAATAAATTAGATTCACTCTGATAAGTTGTTATTTTAAATATTTATTTTGTTATTAGAAATTGTTAGTTTATTTATATTTTAATATTTAGGTTTTAAAATCAAATAAAACTCTCTTACTACAAACCCATTAATTTTTTACAAGTAGGGTCTCAGGAGGGTAAGATGTAGGCAGATCTACCCTACTCTGGAAGGACAGGGAGGTTGTTTTTGATAGCAAATAAAATTCCTTTACTGAATTGTTTTCTCATTTGATCAATATAGAAACTTTAATACTGACTTTCGAATCTATTAAGAGCTTCTCTTATAAAATAATATAATTTAAAAACAAATCTCATTGTAGAATTCTTTTTTTTTTTACCCCAGTTAGTTGATCTTATATTTTTTTTATTTTTCTTGTTTTCCATTTAAGGGGATAATTAATTTCGATATAATGCTAGGACATTGGAGGCCTAATTTTATTTTTTTTAAAAGCATTATTGTAGGTAATGTTAAAGCAAGAAAGTTTGCACTGTGGTTAAGCCAAGTGGCAAGCTAATATAAAGTCACTTGGCAAACTAAGAGCAAAGAGAGGATTAATAAATGAAATCAAAATGGAAACAAATTAATTCAAATTTTGATTTACATTCTCACACATACCTTTCTTCCTTTAACAATGAATGGAAAGAAGGAGGAAAAATTGTTAATGTAAGTAATCTTTAATCAAAATCCACGACATTTCTTAAGTAGGCCGATTCAAGTTTTACACTGTAAAATAAATGTAATAAATATATTTAATTGATAGATAAGAAAATTGAAAAGGAGGGTAGTATGAATTGTGGTTAAGCCAAGTGGCAAGCTAAAATAAAGTCATTTGACAATTTTAGGACAACATTAATAATTAGAAATTATAAATGAAAACATAATTAATGGAAGTAGTTTAATGAATCTTATACATGTTCTAAATAAATCTTAGACAAATCTAATCTATATATTTATATTTATATTTATATTTATATGTATATGTGTATCTATATATATATCTATATCTATATATTGATCCACTCATAGATTTTCTTTCATATTAGCTAGAAATATGGAGGTAAAAAAATAATAAAAATTTTATAATAAAAAAAACATATAAAAATACGTAAATTGAGTTAAATTATGAATAATTACATTTTAGTGTAAGTTAAAATATAAAATAAAACTAAAACTTACTTGAGATATTAAAGATTCATTGAATTTAAAAATTAAATAAATTCAAGCAGCAAAATAAGATCTTACATAAAGTATACAAATTATTTATAATGTAAGAAAAGATTAAATAATTAGTAAAAAATATTTTAATAATAAGAATAATAAAATCATATTAATATTGATAAATTGGCAAAACAAATATTTTATACGTAAATATTACAACAATATTTAGAAATAATGTGTTCAAACAATTAAGAAAATATTTTTGTATGATTAATATTTGAATTGAGTGAAGTTAGTTTAAGTTTGAAAGCATAACATATGTTTTTGAAAATGCGGTCTAATTTAGAAAATAGAATGATAAAAATTATTTGAATTTGAGATGAGAAAGTTATTTAACTTTTACCTATATTATATTAGAATGAGTGTGATATAAATATATATTAAATTCAATCAAGCTAATAGAAATCCACATGACAATGTATAATATTAGAAATTGAATAATATAATACCAAAAATAAATAATAAATATAGAAAAAATAAAAATTTAGAATTTTTTATCATGGAGAAAAAGGGTAAAACTAATTTAAACTTGAGATGAGAAAGTTTTTTATATTGTGATAAGAAAAGTCATAATATGGATAACACGTAACTCAAGTCTAATAGATAAAATAAAAAATTAAAAATATTGAATAATGTGAAGGTATTTATAGATCATAAGTTTAGAAAATAAATATAAAATACTTAATAATATTAATAAAATAAAATAACTATGTATTTATAATTAAAAAAATATATTTATTTATATTATATTAAAGAATAGTAGTTGATAATGATATTAAACAAAGCTACAAGTTAATGAAAAGCCACATAAAACGTAATATGACTATATATTAGATTTTAAAAAATTGGAAAAATTATGTTTAATTATTAAAAATTTACTATTAGAAATGAAAGGGAAAAGACTATTTGAATTTGAGATTAGAAAGTTTCTAAAACTATGATGAGAATGCTCGAACTATGGATAATACCACAACATTGAAGTTTTATTTAATAAAAATAAAACAAATTAAAAAAATAAAAATACAAAATAAATTTCTAATATAGGTAATTTACTAATAAACATTAATAATTAAATTCGTATCTTAAAACCTAAAAAAAAAATATTACGTAAAGAAATAATATGAAAGTGAAAATATTACTACAACATTAAGATATAATGGGTTCAAATAACTAAGAGATATTTTTTATGATTAAAATAAAATTTTAAAAATACAAAATAAATTTCTAATATAGGTAATTTTACCAATGAAAATTAAAAATTAAAATTGTATCTTGAAGCTAAAAAAGAATGAAAATTTAACTGCATCTATACAAAACTAATTATAAAGGAATTCAATACATTTGGAATATAATAATCAAATAACTTATGTATTAATATTTTAGACTAATTCAAAGTCACAATTTAAAATAAAATACGATATTATTTTGGTTATAGGCAAAAATTAATATAAAAACTAATTAAATTTATAGCAGCGAAGATAATGTATAAAAAATAGAGGTAGTGTGAGGATACTTACAATTTAAATTAATTTAAAAATAAATAAATTATATTTTAAAATATTATTGATAAATTTAAATGATTAAAAAATTTTAAATAAAGGGTTACAAGCAGAAAAATATACCAAATTTCAAGAATAAAATATTTATATTTATCAAAGACTATTAAAAAGATAATAAGCAAGACATTGATGTCAAGACAGATCACCACATGACATGTTTAGTATTCTTTAATATTGATAGCGAAACGAAATGCAAGTACTAAAATTAAGGGGTTAGGTTACTACCAATATATATATATATATATATATATATATATATATATATATATATATATATATATATATATATATATATATATATATATATATATATATATATATATATATATATATATATCCTGTTTCATGATTAATATCCAATGTTATAATATTTTTATGTGAGAGGTTTATCTTTTAAGATTATTCGCACATGATTCAAACAACCTACATCACAATTTGATATGATTTGTGTCCGCGCATCGCGCGGGTCCTAATACTAGTATTACATTAAAAGTTGGGTAGTAATGCATATGGTCAAGCCAAATATCAAGCTAAAATGAAGCTACTTGACAATTTTAGGACAACATTAATAATTTAAATTATAAATAAAAACATAATTAATGACAGTAGTAGTTGAATGAGAATTGTTTTTTTAATTATGATAGGAAATATATTTGACGTTTGTGGCTAATTAGAATCTTTATTAAATATAGATTTTAATTTGGAAAATAAATAACATAGAGTAGAATAATTTAGTTAATTTTTTTGTATAATTCAGTTATGGTAGGGACGTTTGTGACTAATCAATTAAAGATTGGTGAAGTATTCTTTGTTTAGTACAAACTTTGTATCTGACTGTATTTGTGTACAATATACATTACTATAAGTATTTTTAATAAAACTTTTGCGTATAATTCTATTATGATAAGTATCTTTTTTGAGAAAGAATCAATTAAATTTTATATCTTACACATTCCTTTTAAGTTGAAATAATAATTCTTTATTTAGTACAAATTTTGTATCTGGCCTTATCTGTGTACAATATATATTATTGTATGTATCTTTAATTAAATTTTTCTGTATAATTTAGTTATAGTAGGTATCCTTTCTTGAGGAAGAATCAATTAAATTTTTGTTTTGTATCTTACGCATTTCTTTTAAGTTGAAATAATAATTCTCTATTTTGTACGAGCTTTGTATATGACATTATTTGTGTACAATATACATTATTGTAGGTATCTTTAATTAAACTTTGTGTATAATTCAGTTATGATAGGTATTCTTTTTTTTGAGAAAGAATCAATTAAATTTTTGTTTTTATCTTACACATCCTTTTAGTTGAAATAATAAATTTTTATTTGAAAAATAACTAATAAAAAGTAGTACAAGCTTTTTTTGTATCTAACCTTCTTTGTGTACAGTATAGATAATCGTAGGTATTTTTTTTTCACAAGAAAACAATCAAAATACACGTTTTGACACTTACACGTGCCTTTTTATCTAGGTTTTCATAAAACTAAGGTTCCAACTCCTTTTATAGTCTTTCCTTAGAAATTTTTATTTCATCAACTTTTGCTTAGGGTTGGCTTCTCTATATTTCTTAGGGATTAGATTCCACACAAACAAATTGTGATTTATTCAATTTGAACCACCGCAAAATATGACTCCAAATTATAATTATATCAGCGAAATATCAATGTCCAAACTTGAGTTGGTGTGATGATGAATTAAGACTTCGTTTTAAGTTTATTAGCCATAAAAAGACTAATTTTAATTACCTCGATTTGCATGCGCAGTCCGGGCGTGAAACCAGAAAGCTTTTATGTGAAAATATAAGAAATAATAATTTTTAGAATTAAAATTTGGTTTTAGTTGATTTGAGTCAACATTTTTAGTAAACGGATCCGGATCTGTGTTCCGACGATTCCGAGAGGTCTGAAATAAAATATTGGACTTGGGCGTATACCCGGAAATAAATTTCAAGGTCCCAAGCCTTAGAAATCAATTTTTGAAAGAAATTATTTTGCTGAATTATTAATAAAATAAAGAAAAAAATTAATGTTTGAAACCATTGGTATATGGATCGTATTTTGGTTCCGGAGCCCGGTACAAATTTTTTATAGTATTTGAATACTAACGGTGAAGTTTGGTGAGAATCGGAGTTTATTTGACGTGATTCGGACGTCCGGTTGAGAAATAGTGAAATTGAAGTGTTCTTGAGAAAAATGATGAGTTTTGAGGTTTAATTCATAGTTTTACATGTTATTTTTATGATTTGATCGTACTAGCAAGTCCGTATGATGTTTTTAGACTTACGTGCATGTTTGGTTTAGAGCCCCGAGGGCTCGAGTGAGTTTCGAATATGTTTGGGTTGTGTTGCGCTCGTTCTTTCTTATGCTTCGAAGTCGTTTCTTCAAGCATGAATGATATCATATTGAACAAACGAGCTCTGATTTCTGTTTTGAATGAAGTATTAGATCCGTATTGTAATTACGGACCCGTAACAAAAAGAATTATTGAATTTGGACATCGTATGAGGATTTTATGGTCATTTTACTAAGGTTGCCAGATTTTTTTTAGATTAATTACGAAATTGCCACTGACAACGTATTTAAAAATCTGCACTATTTGCAAATATTAGAACTTACATATCTCATTTATTATAAGGTCAAATTGAGTAATTCAAAAGCCTAACTTGACCAGAATTTCACAAGAAATACAGTGGAGACATAAAAATCAAGTTTCGGGATTGTTTGGTGCGAGAAACGGGCAGAATAACTGGTAAAAAAATATATAAAATAAGGGTTTGTTCATTCAGTCATATTTTGAGTTAGGGAGCTCGGATTTGGGCAATTTTCACCATAGGGATTGGTTTAAATGTTCTCTACTCATTTTTTTGGTTATATTTCAATTACCCAATGTTTTTCATCACTTTTAAATAAAAAACTAAGAATTTTCATGGTAAAATTAAGGGTTTGGGTAGAATTAGGGAATTTTATAAAAATCGAATCTTTACCTCGAATTGAGGTCGGATTTCGAAACTAATTGTATATTCGGGCTCGTGGGTGAATGGGTAAATGTAATTTAGTCCGAACCCCGAGTTTGGACCAAGCGGGCTCGGGGTAGGGTTTTAATTTTTTTTAGAAAACTTAGAAAAAATTATAATTTTCAGTAAAGTTAGCTTCTTTAGCATTAATTAATGATATTAAGTTCATTATGGTTAGATTCGAGTGTATTGGAGGTGAATTCAAGAGGAAAAGCTATAATTGAACAGTGAGTGGCCTGCGAAGTTGAGGTAAGTGCTTGGTTTAACCTTGACTTGAGGGAATAGGAATCCCCAACTAAATTGTTATGTGAAACTGCATGTGAGTGATGTATAGGTGAGGTGGCGAGTATCTATGCACCACCAAATTGTCTGCTTACATGATCCCCTTCACATTTCCAATTTAATTGCTTGGGTTATAACTGTTTCATGTCCATTGTTGTTTCTATGATTACTTAGCTTGTTAATTTATTGTTAAGTCTGGTTGCAATGATTTTTGAAAAAGTATTAGCGTATTCCTTGGTTTATAGAGAGTGATGCGAGGCTAGAATTCATGGTTTAACATGTTATATGCCCTACATTTTATGTGCGTTAATGATAAAAATACACTTTTTATATGCATAATAGAGTCTATTTCATGTGTAGGTGAATTGGAGATGGAAACCGAGCTAAATGGATGCAAATACATCGAAAATACGCTCAAGAGGCGAGGAGGAGTGCACTGGGCTATAGCTGGGCGCCAGAGCCCAAACGCCTGGCCATGCCTGGCATTAGCCAGGCGTTAGGGTCCAAACGCCAGCCCTAGCCTGGCGTTATCCAGGCGTTGGAGTCCAAACGCCAGCCCTAGCCTGGCGTTATCCAGGCGTTAGCCTCATAACGCCAGGTCCCTGTTTCGGTCAATTCCGAGTTTTGACAAGTTTAAGTGTTTCCTGGTTGGAATAGAAGTCTCCTACACGTTTAGGGTTTGTCCTAATCATATAAATAGACTCCTAAAACACAACTTAAGAGGGATTGGAAGTTAGACGAAAGATTTGAAGAGAAGAAACCATTGAAGTGACAAAACATTGATTTCTACATCTTTTATTCATTACTTTGTAATTCAATTATGCAATTTATTTTGAGTTTGATTCTTATGAACACGTCTAGCTAACTTATTTAATCTAGGGTTTTGGTAGAACCCGTTGGGGATGAATTTATTGCGATATTAATATATTTTGGTTGATTATTCTCTATTTGTTCAACTACGTTCTTGTTGTAGTTGATTGAAAGGGCCCTCAATTAGCTGTGCCTATTTATTATGTATCTACTTGAGAGAGAGTGCATATTTAGGTAGTTGTTTGAACAACATCACTCCCGGAGTATAGACGAAAGTCATAACCGAGGGTTTAGAGGTTGGATTAGAGATAACGATACCTCGGGTGCAATCTAAAGTGAACTGTAATGCAATCTAGCTAGCGTAACTTGAGAGAGTGCGTCTAGTAAATTATCATAATTACTTGAGAGAGATTTATGGTAGATAGAGTGTTCATGATTGATAGAGACAACTAATCAAACTATAAGAAGTATCCGAGAAGGAAGTTCACCGACGGGGGAAACCATAACCTTAGACCTTTATCATAATTGTTTACAACACATTGTTAGTAATTGTTAGTTATTATTATTGTCAGTAGAATTAGTAAAACATCACCAATTTATATTAAAAAGTCTTGAGAGAATTGATTGAGTAAAAGTTGCGTATTCTGACGAATTAATTTATACGTAAATTCCCTGTGGGATCGACCCTGGGCATAATACCCCGGATTATAATTGCAACGCCCGCATAGTATTTTATTAGACATCGTTGAGCGTGATCAAATTTTGGCGCCGTTGCCGGGGAATTAACGGTATTATCAATTGAGTTGGAAGAAATACAAAATTCTGAAATATAGTCAATTTTCTTTAAATTTTTGTTTTTACATTGAAAGTTTAACGTTTGCTAACGTGTTGCAGGTGCATGCCTAGAAACTCATCGAGGACTGGTGAAGTAATTGAAGCCTTATCAGACCCCGAGAAAGTTTTCAGGGCCATAAACCGGACCAACCGGAAAAGCAAACATCAACCACAAATTGAACAAATTGAAACCGACATGGAAGATGCACATAACCGAAACAATCATGGGGATGATGTGGTAGACCCAGTCGCTCAAATAGGGGCAGATGCTCCTTTATATGACTGGGCACAACCGACAGCTGAGACTTTGGCCACAACAATACTTGTTCCTCATATACAGGCCGAGTTCTTTCAGATAACAAATAATATGATGCACCTATTGTAGAATAAAGGGCTGTTCTCAGGGTCATACATCGAAGACCCCCAACAGCATTTTCAGAACTTCCTGTCAATTTGCATAACTCAACGGCAGCCAAACGTCACTCAGGAGGCAATAAAACTGTTGTTGTTTCCATTCTCAGTGACTGGTGCTGCCCAGACTTGGCTAAACTCACTCCCCATAAATTCCATTACCACATGGGAGGAGTTAGTTAAGCAATTCGTGAACAAGTTTCACCCACCTAACAAGACT